>JAGFPH010013745.1:11586-24324 GCA_018207615.1 Philaenus spumarius | reverse complement strand
GACATCGTCCAAAGCTCACTCAAATGGTTGGAACGCTGGTGTGAGAGAATGGGTCTAGCTGTAAACCCAGGGAAAACAGATCTCATTCTCTTTACTAGGAAACGTCGGACGGATGGTCTGTACATGCCCAGTCTACTGGGACAAAGACTTACATGCTCCGAAACAACTAAATACTTAGGTGTCACCCTAGACACGAAGCTGATCTGGAGTGTACACATAAGAAGAAAGGCAGCAAAAGCGTGCAACGCTTTCTGGGCATGCAGAAGAGCGATTGGAAGTTCATGGGGGCTTCGGCCCCAGATGATGAACTGGCTCTATGTTACTATAATAAGACCGTCTCTAACTTTTGCCTCTTTAGTCTGGTGGCCTGCTACCAGGAAGGAATGGGCAAAAAGAGAACTTAATAAAGTACAGCGGATGGCCTGCCTTGGAATCACGGGGGCCATGAGAACGACCCCCACAGCGGCCATGGAAATCCTGTTGGACCTCCCACCTCTGGACCTCATGGTACAGGGGGAGGCTAGTAAGGCCGCAATGAGATTGAACACAGGAGGGAGTTGGTCAACATCTCTTGCAAGAAATGGACACGGTGAGTGTCTGAACAAGATACTGGAGTGGGATCCGATGCTGCAAGCCGGTACGGACTACATGACTCCTAAGTATAATTTCAATAGCAAATTGGAGGCCATTTTTCCGGCTCGGGAAGAGTGGCTACGGAAACAAGTAGATCTTGGAAATGGACAAATCTGGTTCACGGACGGGTCTAAAACAGACAAAGGTACGGGAGCCGGAATGTACATGCATAAAGGACCGTACACCCAGGGAAGATACTCTATGTCGCTGGGACTATACTCTACGGTCTTCCAAACGGAGGTATACGCAATACTTGCATGCGTAAAACGAATACTGGAATCAGGAAGCATGAGCACAGATGTTGCGATATGTTCTGATAGTCAGGCGGCTATAAAGGCCATTATAGCTACAAAAACAACATCAAAACTGGTCTGGGAATGCCAATTACTGCTGGATAAGTTGTCAAGCAGTAGGCAAGTAAGACTTGTTTGGGTCCCTGGACATGAAGGAGTGGAAGGGAATGAAATAGCAGATAAACTGGCTAAGAGAGGAGCAGGAACTCCTCCGATGGGCCCAGAACCAATGATAGCAATATCAAGAGGCTATGGAAAAGAAAGTGTAAGAAAAAATGTTCAATCAGGACACTTGCGTAGATGGAGAGAGACGGTAAGAGGTCAGAGACAGGCACACGACTTCATTGAAGGCCTGGATGGACGCCTAAGCAGAACACTGCTGGGTCTTGGCAGGCCGGAAGTGAGGTTGTTGGTCGGTCTACTGACGGGACACAACTCTCTGAGGAGGCACCTCCACCTAATGGGGCTGGAGAACAACCCATTATGTCGAAGGTGTGGAGAGAAGGAGGAAACTTCTTTCCACGTTCTATGCGAATGTGATGCCCTCGCATCAATGAGGCAGAAATATCTGGGACAAGGATATCCTGACACCAGTCATATACGAGAGGAAGGCCCCCACGGACTTCTTCGGTTCGCAAAAAGGGCGGGTTTGATGTGAAATACTGCCTGGACATGGGGCACAGAGGACCTCATGGTTTAGGTGCAGTGGGTCCCGGTGGTGGATCACATAAACCCCCTATATAATAATAATAATAATAATAGTCCCAGAACACATTTTGGGGTGTCATTAACATTATAAATTATATAAGTGTTCGCACTCTAAATGGCAGCAATTTACGTTCGATTTGGTTCAAATTAGTTGGTTTTATAAGTGACTAGCTGGCCCGATCCGGCTTTGCACGGATAGACAAATCAAAGTTAAATGTATATTAACAACAAATATATTATATCAATAAATATATTACACTATGCATTTCTTATGGGGATTTTTACTTTGACACCCCCAAACCTCCCATAAAATTTCGATTTTTTAAAAACCCTTTTTTAGCGAGCACCTAGGGTCCTAGAAGAAGCTACTTACCAAATTTCATTCCAATCCGTTCGGTGGTTTTTTTAGTAACTTTGACCCCCCAAACCCCCTAAGATTTCAAATTGTTTGAAACCCTTTCTTATCAGCACCAACGGCCCTAGATGAAGCTACATACCAAATTTCATTCCAATCCGTTCAGTAGTTTTAGAGAAATCGTGATTTAGTAACTTTGACCCCCCAAACCTCCTTAAAATTTCGAATTTTTTAAAATCTTTTCTTAGAGAGCAACTATGGCCCAAGAGGAAACTAAATACCAAATTTAATTTCGTTAATTAATCCGTTCAGTTTTTTTAGAGAAATCGTTATTTAGTAACTTTGACCCCCCCCAAACCCTCTCTAAAATTTCGATTTTTTAAAAAATCATTTTTAGTAAGCTCCCATGGCTTTAGATGAAGCTACATACCAAGTTTCGTTCCAATCCGTTCAGTAGTTTTTCAGAAATCGTGATCAGTGAGTAATGGATTTGGCTTTTATATATATACACTAGCTGGCCCGTTCCGGCTTTGCATGGATAGACAAATCCCCACCAAATCCCCCTAAAATTTCGAATTTTTTGAAACCCTTTCTTGGCGAGCACCTATGATCCGAGGGGAAGCTACATACCAAATTACATTCCAATCCGTTTGGTAGTTTTGGAAAAATCGTGATTTAGTTACTTTGACCCCCCAAACCCCGCTAACATTTCGATTTTTTTGAAACCCATTCTTAGAAAGCACCTACGGCCCAAGGGGAAGCTACATACCAAATTTCATTCCAAACCGTTCAGAAGTTTTAGAGAAATCGTGATTTTAAAACTTTGACCCCCTAAAAATCCCCCTAAAATTTCGAATATTTTTAAAACCTTTCTTAGTAAGCACCTATGGTCCTAGAGGGAGCTACATATCAAATTTAGTTCCAATCCGTTCAGTAGTTTTTGAGAAATCGTGATCAGTGAGTCAGTTTATTTGGCTTTTATATATATAGATGAGAAACCTCTGCGTGCTCCGCACGTTAACCCTGGTGGAACCTTCTATACACATAACCATGTTATGTTTTCTTTATAATAAAGGTGTAGGATTAATAATATCCCCAAAGCTAAGATGGTAAATAATGTTATATGTTCAAATCAAATTATTTCGTATGTTTGGTAATAACAGTTATAATAAAGGTTAACAGAACCAGCAAGGCTCAGGTCTACACTTTAATAAAAAACTAACCTAAAAGTTAGAAACACAAGTTAGCTTTGAAGATTGAAATCAGCTGTTAATGGAAATATTAGAGAAAACTGCTGTTTTACCTGTTATTTTATTCAATTGGTAATGAATGTAAATACATGTGTTGGTTCATCAGTCTAGGCCTAACCTAAGAATTTTTCCCCACTAAATTAAAAATAAAACAATGTTTTTATCAAAATGAATTATAGCCTATGTTACACAGGGATAGTGTAGTTTTTTATTAGTAAAACTATTTTTTCAATCGGTTCAGTAGTTCCAGAGATTACCCCCTACATACAAACAAACAAATTTTACATCTTTATAATACTAGTATAGATAAAAATAGTTGACCATATTGAACATATAAGGTATACAAATACAGTACAAATGTATTGAAACAATCGAATAAATGTAACTGTTTTCTTGAAATAAAAGTTGTTTGCATTTTATTTACAACAATTCGACCTTATAGCCTTTCTGGTTCCTCAAAAACGTAAAATACTATAAAAGTACCAGTTTAAAATCCACGGAGGCCGACCGCCGGGATGTAAACTCACAAAGTTTCTCCGCTGTAAGCGAAGCGAAGCAGTCGATAATCCGTGGCCGCGAGATTGAGGAGCAAACTCTCAAAAAGTATTTCAGTCGTTCAGCTGGTCGAATTATTTTTAGCCTATTCGGTTGAATTTAAATTTGTTTAACTAAATTTGCGTAATATGTTCGGTTCAATGACGAAGGATTCAACACCTTCACATTCACCTCTGTAAAGATACATTGAAATGTAAAGATTTTAAATAGTTTAAAGTCAGCTAAAAAAACTTGAATGTAAATGGTATATCCCGCATGTTGCTAATTATATTTTCAAATGTCCTAAATATAATAATTCTACTAGCTGACCCGTACGGCGTTGCCCGTGGTGGTTGGTATTTTCAGTCTTTTTAACGTAATTGTATTATTTTTAAGTGTTCAGTCAGTGAGTGGTATTTGGCTTTTATATATATAGATCTTAAATAATAAAAGCACTATTGTCATAATAATAAAAGATCTGAAATTATGATTTTAGTAACTTTGATCCCCCCAAACCCCTCCTAAAATTTCGAAAATTTTCAGACCCTTTCTTAGTGAGCACCTATGGCCCTAGAGGAAGCTACATACCAAATTTCATTTAAATCCGTTCGGTAGTTTTGAAGAAATCATGATTTAATAACTTTAATCCCCCAAACCCCCCTAAAATTTCGAATTTTTTCAAAGCCTTTCTTAGTAAGCACCTTTGGCCCTAGAGGAAGCTACATACCAAATTTCATCCCAATCCGTTCGGTAGTTTTGAAGAAATCGTGATTTAATAACTTTGATCCCCCCAAACCAACCCTAAAATTTCGAATTTTTTGAAACCCTTTCTTAGCGAGCGCCTATGGCCCTAGAGGAAGCTACATATACCAAATTTCATTCCAATCTGTTCGGTGATTTTGGAGAAATCGTGATTTAGTAAATTTTTACCCCCCAAACCCCTCTAAAATTTCCAATTTTTTGAAACCCTTTTTTATTTTATTGAACACTTATGGCCCTAGAGGAAGCTACATACCAAATTTCATTTCAATCCGTTCGGTATTTTTGAAGAAATTGTGATTTAATAACTTGGATCCCCCAAATCCCCCTAAAATTTCGAAATTTTTCAAAGCCTTTCTTAGTAAGCACCTTTGGCCCTAGAGGAAGCTACATACCAATTTCATCCCAATCCGTTCGGTAGTTTTGAAGAAATCGTTTTTTAATAACTTTAATCCCCCCAAACCCACCCCCCCTAAAATTTCGAATTTTTTAAAACCCTTTCTTAGTGAGCACCTATGGCCCTAGAGAAAGCTTTATACCAAATTTCATTTCAATCCGTTCAGTAGTTTTTGAATAATCGTGATGAGTGAGTCAGTGAGTGAGTGGTATTTCGCTTATATATATTTAGATATTGTGTTCAATGGATGTGTCATCGTTGTATAGTTGTAGTTTTTAAAGTCGGAAATTACTATTTGAAACAATTAATAGAGCCAGGATCAACGTAATGTTAGTCTAATTAACAGAGACACGAAACACAGTCCGTAATTATGTTGCCATGGCAGGTCATCATTTAAATTTCATGATGCAATTACGCTACTGGACAGCGGTATAAGCTGATGTTGGAGCTGTTTTTTCACAAGTAACGCCCATAGTGAACAATGCCCGACCACATGTTGGTGTACTTATGGAATCCCTTATTTCTCAGTCAATCGCAAAGTGTTAACGGCGTTTGTTCATTAAAAATAATATAGACTAGCTGTAAAAGTAAACTAGTTGTAGGCCAATAAAAAAAAAAAAAAATATTTACTTTATCGGGACTGTATATATATGAAGTTATTGTCTGGGTCCACAATAATAGAAAAGTATTGGATAAAAATTGTCTTAAACAGGTTATAGCACCAGAAACAAAGAAAATTACAGATTTAATTCTCATCGTTTGAAATTGTTTGAGAGTACTCCACTATAAAGGGGTCTAAAAAAAATTGCCAAATCATTAAACATTGAATAAAATGTAAAAATTATATCCGTCTATGTGACTTTCAATTGAAAATTAATTTACTTACTTACTCAGTATGACGCGTTTCGGAACTGGTTCCATCATCAGATATCCCTCTGCTGAGGTCGTCACAACATTAAAATAACTTATTAAAAGACATAATACATATAACACTTATACACGCACACATCAACACAAACAATCCATATAAAAATACAACCGCGTGTGCACACGAACGACCCCGTTTGACTACTGAAGCCACGGTTTCCCTTTCCTACCAAGTTTATTGTTTGCTTTTCTTATCTAACTCCCTGGCAAAGTCGTACATTAAATTAGATCTAAAATTCAGTTGGTCGTTTAACACATGATCTGGATTTTCTGATTGCGCTCTATATATTTCATACTCCTCCAGCGCGTCCATTAGCTTGCCCTTCTTACATATGTGTAGTGGACGGAAATTATTTTCAAAGTTAGTGTAAGAATGTACTTCTTCCGTTATGTGGCGTGCGAAGTTGCATTTGTCAACGGCTCCACGGTTACTTGGGAGATGCTCCTTATATCGTTTTTTAAATTGTCTCCCGGTTTGTCCTATATAAAAGCATTCACACTCATCGCAATTTATTCTGTATACACCCGTCTGTTGCTCTAACGGTGTTGCTTTTTTAGGTTTTAGTGGGTTTCCAATGTTATTCGAGGTGCGGAATGACATGGTAACATTTATCTTCCTCAGTGTGTTGGTCAATATGTTAGGTAGGACTACTCCATATTCTGTGGATCTGAATGTTTTTTTAATATTTGTTTCCATTGTTGGTTTGTTCTTAAAATTGTTGTATTTTTTAAGAATCTCGTCAATCATAGAGCTTTTATACCCGTTCTCTACGGCTATATATTTTATAATATTAAGTTCTTTATGGAAATCCTCCTTACTGAGTGGTGTTGTTATCAGCCTATGTAAGTCAATTGAAAGTCACATAGACGGATATAATTTTTACATTTTATTCAATCTAATCAGTGACTTGGATACAGATCAATGCATTTTAAATCATTAAACATCCTTTTAAAAAGTAGTTCACTAAAATGTACCAAACCAAAAAGGTGACATATTATAATAATTATATTATATTATGACATATTATAATTCGCAGCGTAAACGAACTCGCAAGCAAGTTACATTACACTCAGATGACAAATAAAAGTGTTCCATCACACTAAACCTATTTGACGTAATTTATTTGATCTAGCATAGCATACCAAAACTTACCGTATCCTATATTTTGTATCTTTTAGGTTTTTTTACTTTCCGCGGAAACAAAATCTAAGATACAGCCTAGTAAACACAACGAACAAAATAAAACCAAAAGCAGAAAAATATGGCAGATGTATACAGCCTAATATACTTCAAACCTATAAGTACAGTATATATCGCTGCGTTCAGAAAAAAAAATAAAGAAAAATTGAAAAAAAAATGTTATTGAGGGTGTCCTTGCTAAGGCGAAGAGATAGTTTAGAAGATGAGGTAAAAAACGCGAAGCAGCAACGAAATAAGAAAGACAACACTAAAATAATGTTAAATTTCTAACGCACAAATTCTATGTACAATCCTAGTTAATTAATACCTAAATACAATTTTTTTCTGACAAATTTCGTTTCTACAAACAATACAGTTCTTTAAATTAAAACCTCTCCACATATTCTTGTATCCACTCCGACTTATACAGGGTGGAACAAAGAAAGTGTTAAAAACTTCTGGAAATGGTTCTATCGGTCAAAATAAATAGAAAATGAAGAATAATATTTTTTCGAAAAAAGCTTCATTTTCCAAATATCCGCCATTTTATTTCTTTTACTAAATAATTAATATCTAGAGAACGGTTTAACCGATTGAGTTCAAACTTCTTATGAAGTTTAACCTAACAATGATCTATCTTAAGGAAAATAAGTGATTATATCCAATAATGCATTTCAAAATTGCGGCTGTTTGAATATTTCAAAACTAAATTACTCAAAAAACAAAACAAAAATTAACAAAAAATGTCAAGGCACTTTTTTTGTAGCCCTTTTGATTCTCTATCGGTTGGTGTAACTGTTAAAACAATCGAATGAAGAATAAAACTAATTTATGTGTAATAATTGGTTTATTCAACCCCGGCATCCTATAACAACACAGTAAATACTACAATATTGTATGTACATTTCCTGTCATTATCTTTAACTTACCTATTATTCTTCATCTGATTGTTTTGAAAGTTAAATCGCCCGTTAGGGAATTAAAAGGGCTACAAAAAAGGTACCTTGACATTTTTTGTTCATATGTACGGTTTTTGAGTAATTTAGGTCGGACATTTTCAAAAAGCCGCCATTTTAGAGCCCATAATTGGATATAATCGCTTATTTTCCTTAATATAGATCATTGTTAGGTTAAACTTCTTGCCACGTTTTAATTAAATCGGTTAAACCATTCTTTAGATATTAATTGTTTAGTATATGAAACAAAATGGCGGATATTTGGAAAATGAAGCGTTTTTCGAAAAAAATATTCTTCATTTTCTATTTATTTTGACACATAGAACCATTTCCCGAAGTTTTTAACACTAACTTTGTTCCACCCTGTATATTGTTGCACATAAACTCAAACAAGCCCACAACAATGTGGTCGTAGAAGATGCATGTCTAAGTGTACACAGTGGGTTATGAGTTTGCCTTAATTTGATTGAATATTTTATGGCTCCATCTCACGCCATCGTAGTCACCAAGCCGTTCATTTCCTGGAGGCCTATCTGTGTTTACTGCTTTAATAGAATTGATTAGATGTTGTGCAATATACCTTCAAGTCGTTAAACAGTTGCTGCATTCAATTAATTAGGTAATTAAAATAACGCAATTAATAATACTTTTAAAGCTGTAAAGTTTCCTAAAGGTTAGGTTCATTACAAGATAATTAATCAGATGACCAGCTTAAGTGTTTTATATCAAATTTGCATGTAATGGTTTATTAAATGTAATCAATTTGACTTGTTGGACGTCCAGTGTTTTGTTGCGAGTTATATTTTAGTTATTTTAAATACATCCAATTTCATATGACTTGGCAATGGAGCTGTTGATGGTTTATAAAGTACAGTGGGCGCAGACTAGGAGTGTGTCCGGCCTAACGGTCGTTTCATCCCCTCAAACCACTACTAACCTGACTGAAAACATCAGTACCCGGTACATCTCTGTTTAACACGTTCAATGCTAGGACGCACATGTAAGCTTGATACTGAACACTATGAGAAGCGGCCGATTCACAGTGCATCGCACGCCAACGCCCGTATTGGGAGAATTTTCAATACACAGTGCATTGCGTGCTTCGCACGCCAACCCCCGTATTGGGAGTATTTTCAATACACAGAGAATTGCGTGCTTCGCACGCTAATTTAAAGCCTATGTTCTATGGACATGAGCATCTGCTTTAAAATATTAGGGATTATTACGTAGACAGGTTCAAAAATGAAAAATAAAGTAAGTTCTACTCATTTAGGCTATAAATATAAAAAATAAATGGTCAGCTCCTAGCATAGGAAATACGAAATTTGCGTAGCAGTCAACAGCATCCACTAGTTCGTTTGAAGGATGAGTCGCATTAGAAAGCGGAGAGGGAAAATATATAGGCCTATTTTTTCTCCACTTACGCCCTTCCCCCACACCCTCGGCCCATCGCACCTGGGCGAGGTCAAGTGCCAGGATGCAAGCCGATATCTGAACTTCTCCCCCAACTGCCTTGACTGTACAACCAATTCCACGAAATTTAACTGAGAAAGTTACAATTCCGTAATGGACTGACTTTCTCATAAGTTTAACTACTTGCAGTAGTTAATATTAATATAAAAAAGTACTTCACCTTTTAGAGAAAACTATGGCAAATATACAGATAAATATATGGTAAAAAGTAAGGTTTTGTTTCATAAAAACGTATAAAATGCTATAACTGTGATGCAAAATTTTACATAGTTTTTATATAAAATAAAAGTGATGACAACAAATATTCAAAGTGAGAAAAATTTGTACTTGTAGGCAAAATAAAAACTTGCGAACAAGTTGTAGATAATTAATCGAATTTACTTTTTTATTTGAACAATTTTCTGTATGACCATTTGTTTGGTAATTCCTGTGACGAATACACTGTGGTTGTTGAAAATTGTTTTGGTGCGGTCAACTTTAAAACTTCCAACGGAAACGCCTATTTTACGTGTATTACTGGTTCAGATTATATACATAATTTTAAGGCTTGTTTAGCTCTTGGGGTTGTTTATAAACCCAACAGTTTCTGTGTAAATTAGACTTGATGTTTAGATTTTTTAAACTTGGAACTTGCGTATTTTAAATTAACAAATATTAATTTTTTGTTTACGTATTTAGTAAATGTATTACTATAAAAACTGTATAACGATTTAAACAAGATTGACATATTGGATGCATGGAAAATGAGCGTAAGAGATGTTATAGGAGTATGGAAGTTTTGCTCTTTTCTTTTTTGTTTTATATTTTTGTATAGTATTGTGTTTGTTTTTAATTACTTGAACTCGTAGCTATGAATGTGCATATAGGTATGAGAGAGTGTGTGTTACGTAAGTGTAATTTTAACTAGCATAAATTTATGTTATGAATGCAAATCCTTACGCCTAACTATCACTGAACAAATTATTTTTGTTGTTCTTTTATTTTGATATTTTTTAATCAATTTGAAGTTTAATTTAAATTTATTAAGAATCTAACTGCTCCCGATTACATCTTACCCTCTGTTTTTTCCTTTGTCTTTTATTTGAGAAATATGCAGCCTCAAAACGTTCAGACTCATTTAAGCTGCATTATTTCATTCCTTTTTTTTCTTTTTCTTCTTTTTAAATTTTATTGTTATTGTTTGTATTAACTTGTTTCTTCTTTTAGGATTTATAAGTAATATTGTTTTTGGTTTCCTTTTTCGTGGATTTTATCATAAGTAATGTATTATTGTGTCACATTTCAATTTATTTTACCAGTCCTGTTGTTAAAGTGAGTTATATTTTTCTTTTGTTATGTAAATTTTTGTTTGTTTTACTTTCTCACTATACTATAGTATAGAGATTTTTTTCAACGTCCTGCTGTAGTTTAGAGAAAGTATAGTGATCACAAAAAAATCAATGTTGAGATTTTTGTGGAAATATCCGTTTTGGGACCACCTGAGTTCAAAAAAGTGGTTTGTACAGACATTTGTCTGTCTGTATGTCTGTGTGTATGTCTGTATGTATACAAAGCTAGAGCGAAAACTATTTGATCGATTTAAAACTAATTTGCACCAGACATGTCAAGTAGGTTTGTATAGATGCACGAAAAACGGTTTTGAATAATTTTGAAAAACAATCCCCTTTTTGGCAAAAACCCCCAAAAAATCAGTTATTTTTTTTATAAAAAATGGCTCTAACGATTTTGATAAAACTTGGCATATTTGTAGCCTTTTATGTATCCTACCATATGCAACAAACCGCATCTTTCTAAAAAATCTCGTTTAGCTAATAATAATAACTGATTTTTGGGGTTTTTTGGCCATAAAGGAGGTTGTTTTTCAAAAATTTTCAAAATCTTTTTTCGTACATCTATGAAGGCCTAATACACGTGTTTGCTGCAAATTTGTTCGAAATCGATCGAATAGTTTTTTCTCTAGATAATAACAATAATATTTATTAGTTAATCTCCAACTTTAATAAAAAATCACCTCTCCTACCCCACCCTACAAGTCACAGTGAATCTGTTTAATAATTTAAATATGTCTGTGAGAAAGTATGTGCCAGTTCCTGGTACCGTTTATTTCTTATTGTAATAAAAGGAATTACAAAATAAGAACAAAATAAATATATAGCCAATGTATTAAAACAAAACCCGTAAGCAGCACTGCCGCATTACTATAGCCGAATTTTCGTATCAGGGAATAACTAATATTATATAATGAGAGTTTCCCATGAGTTTTGTTCCTTGTTCCGGAAACTGTTCCAAATATACCTTTGCACAGGATTATAGTAAATTTATTGCCTTTCGAATGGTATAGCTCACAAATTGCACTCGGGTTTATGAGTAGGAGAAATTGCGTAATTACCTTACATTGATAATGAAAAAAACACAATTATATCGGGATCTTCTTATCAAGAAAAGAAGGCCCCAAGAAATTTATCGCGCTATACAGTAACGAATTCACGTTATTTTATACATTCAAATAAACGATAAATGTTCAGTAACTTTTTTCGAATTCAGTTATTGATTTTTATTTCCATGAATAACAATAATAACATTCTAAGTAGGCCTAAGCGTAACTACTTCATTCGGCAACCGTTTCCAATAGACAAAAGAAGTATAAACTTTTCAACTAACACAACTTACGAAATTAGGAAGCACAATGTCCACGCCAGAGGTATTCATAATTAAACTATACATTTTATTAACATTAACAGATTAAACCTGTGGCTTAGGATATATGCCCAACTCAAATATACTAAATTAGCAATGCGATTGTGGCCCAACCGGCTAAGGCGTTAGTCTATGGTGATGGACTCTGCTGGTTTGAATCTCGGGAAGACCAAAACTTTTTTCAAACAGATGGAATAGCGCGTTTCACACTAATAGCGTTTCACATTAAGAGCGTTTCACTTCAGGAGCGTTTCACAAAATGCATGGTGAAACGCGTGACGGTAAAATCCCATTCACTCCCAGCAACAAGTAAACTATATACTCTGCTATACACACATGTATAAAAATTTTTTGGACTTGGTGCGCCTATGGAAGTTTACACTTCAAAAATCGCTGCTGCACTACATTATTCGCAGTTACTGTTGTTGCTGTTTGAACGTTCGATACTTTTGTAAAAAAATTACAGAAAAACTTAAATAAACTAACCCGAATTCGAAAGAACTTACTGAATATTTTCATTTATTTTAACGTATAGAATCCAATCCTGTGTTATAGAATCCTGCACGCTAAGGTTCT
>JAGFPH010013744.1:12388-25574 GCA_018207615.1 Philaenus spumarius | reverse complement strand
CTAACAAAATAGATTTTTTACAAGACTATATAGGCCTATTGCAACTAACTTATTGTGTATAGTTGGATATAGTGATATAGATGAAATCGATATAAAACGTTTGGTTTGATAAGCGTTCTATCAACGATGGAAGACTGACCGACCCTGTTTTTAATAATTACTAGAGGCATAGATCATGAATAATAAATAGATCTTGCATCCATACGGCATCAGTGTGGCGAAAATTAGGTTGTAGGGAAAACAGTGCATGATCGCGCCGCGAGGTAGCGCTAGGGAGAAATCATTGGTAGCATTGGTGTTTCACACAGCTTCCGTCGTTTCCCCAATAGATAGCGCCACTATCGTCGAATTTCCAGTGGAACGAAATATTGCATTGGATCGGAGTTCTATTAGGTTATCCAAGTACAATGATAGAGGGCTCCGCATTCTGTTCGCTTCGCTCACCAACGTCCGCGGCTTGATCGATTTAAACTTCGCGGTGAAACAAATGCAAACAGATTATTGTATACTCAGATAGTTTCACAGAAATGACGACTGACAGAGGCACTTGGATCGGGGTAGGGGTGGCGTAGAGCGAGAGTTTTTGCGTGAATAACAGGAATTTGTTATATGATAGATAGAAAACAAATACGCTGTTCTGCGGAACAATCTGTAGAAATACTGCCGTGTAATTTTAATTTACCCTGTATTAGACAAATGACTAGCTACTAAGTCTTGTAAAATTTCTAAACTGATATTTTTTCTGTCCTTAGATCTTTGGCACGTACACGACCTGCCAAGAAGGAGTCACACCAGTACCTGAAGAGGATGGAACAGTTAATGATTTCATGGAGGATTTCCCTTTGGATGAGACGGGGAGTGGTGAAGGCGGTCTCTCTGATGGAGTTGAAGATACAACCCAGATAGATCCTTTTATGGAGTAAGTAAACAGCAATGTTAATGATACCGTAAAGGGGTGAATATTGGAAAATTTTCGAACTTACTGACAATTACAGACAAGAGCCAGAAATATTAAGAAAGTGCAATAAATCCATCGAACTCAAGAGTCAAGCTTGACACTGGCTGAAAGCTATTGCATTAGGTCGAGCGCGATTCTATAGGCAACCAAATGTGTCGAAAAAGGCAAATAGGGGAAAGTGTATAGTTTGTAGTTTGATGTCTGGTACCTTTATGCTTTTTGGTTCGTTGAACACTTATATGAGGTTTGCTATAATTTTCTCGGAAACATGTTTTTTTTGGCAAAAAACTTATACATTTCTGTACGTGTGTTTTTTTTTTTAAATACATATTTCGAAATTTTATGAAAATACTTTCTATCCAAAATTAAATTAGACTATATTTCCTACACTTTATCTATGTGTGACATTTGTTCTACGACCAACTGTTTAGCCGCTAGAGCGCGCTAAATAGGGACAAGAAAATACCAAAGTGGGAAAATCGTGCGGAAACTATCCATTTTATGCAAATGTTGACCATGTATGAAATTAAAGGTGATGAAAAAAAGCATATACAAAATACATTATTTCACGTATTGAAAACAATTATTTGGGCCTCACAGCAGTGATAATACAGTGAGAAAGTGTGTTGCATTTAGTTTTCCATTTCTCAACAGCTTCTGTTTTCTCTTTACAATCAGCGTTTACGTAAAACATTTCATAGTTTCAGGAACAACAGCTTCACTCTCTTCTGATGCATGCAGACCTGGGATCTGATATAGTCAGAAATAATTTTTGCTGTTGCTTCAACCACTCGAAGCCTCTCTTCTCATTCAGACTTGCACGTTTGCTGGCACCACGCGATGTTCAATATTTTCTCTCCTAGATTCTTAAAACACACAGCAGATTTTTTTTCTTGTTGTTTTTTAACAGAATTTCTTCTCCATATTTCTCAACAAGGGGGTGAGCCTTCATAGTTTTTGGTTCTGGTATAAAATTTCCTTTTATCTGTTCCATCAGCTCTTCCATGGAGAACTTACACTCGTCATCGCTATTCAAACTATATACCGGTAATCGGAATTGGCAAACTTCATATTCGTTTTCATCAACCCAAAAAACATAAAGGTACCAACAATCAAAACTACAAGTAAACTTTCCCATATTTTTCGTTTGTTGCCTAGACTAAATTAGAATATCGCTTGTAAGCACTTGTGGTTTTACTAATAACAGTACGGTATTGTTTTTGATTTTAGCCAAATGCGTAAAGTAGTTATATTTTTTAAGGCGAAACCCCTGAGCGCTAATCATCATCGCTTTGTAGTTAATTTTACAGAAAACTCTAATGTACAATTCAAATTTTCTAACACATTGTCCGGATGTAGTTTGCCTCAAATTGTAAGCCTAACACATTTGAATGTTCTATTAATTTTCCCACTGTTCACTTTTCCAGCAAGGGCTAATTCAATTAAATTGCAAGTGGAAAAAGTTGGTCCTAGACCGGGATGTGAACCCGGATCCTTTAGCGTTCCGAGCAAATGCTCTGCCACCTTAGCTACTTGATAAATGCAGTAAATTGTACGGTGAGATAACATTGGCCAATATCAGGGCAGCTCAGAAGTATTTTATTTACAAAATCTTTGTTTAATTTGAGGAAATTTTGGATTCAGCTCATTATTTTTTGATCAGGAAAGAAAATGAATTTCAGCTGACGGACGTAAAAAGCGTACTTGAAGCAAACAAATGGTTGCGATCATGTTGAATCAATTAAATGAAATTGTACATCCTTGAATAGATGGCTATAAATTAAATCAAGATTAATCAAAATCGGTCAACTAGAAGCCGCTGGCGGAACAGGAGAAATTAACGTTTGCGTTAATACATCGTAGGCCTAAAGATAAAACAATTCGCTTAGGGCTAGTGGTTATTAGCTTGAAACGGAAGTGTAATGTTGACATCTTGCGACCAGTTTTCAGTTCGCAGCCGTGTTCAATGTCGCCTTGCGTGAAACATTTTCCGTTATTACATGATAGAGTAATTTATCATCAACTTGTCCGAGATACGAAAGCCTTGTAGTGTTAAGTCCGAGCTAAAAGTAGGCCAATAGGAGCGAAGAAGAGGTCGTTTCTACAAACTGGTTGTGTTTAGAATACGTTTAATTATATGTTGTGTGTAAACAATCGCTAACTTTCCAAATGGTCTCGCAGGAGCTGAGAGACAGGTTTACTTTGGACGTGCTACTTGATATTAATATTTTTTCAATGAAGAGTAAACTAGGTGTCATAGGCTAGATGAACCTATTCTAAGCTTATAACTAAAGTATAGGCCTATTGAACTTTATTAATCCGTTAAGGTTTAAAGTAGTTCTAGAAATTTAATTAGTCCTACCTTAAAAAAATGCCCTAAGTACTACAACTCGGCCAATTCTTGTTTTCACACTTGAAGTCATGCCAGTAGGCCATTACGTTTGTCACCGAAATTCTTGTATACAAAAATGTTGTATTCACAGTAAACTTTTTAAACACATATTTTACTGATATTACTTACAGAGAACACGAAACGAACACTGACTCAACAGTATAAAAAATAAAACGTTCGTAGGAATAGCCCTACATTGCATTGAAACGATCGTATGACGTTATCATTGACAAGACGTACACTGTAGCGACAATAAAAACTGAAGAAGAAGAAGAAGAATACAGTGGAATACACTAAAACATATGATTACAGATTGTTGTGATACAAGGATTATAGACAGTGATGGTTGCCTTATAGCATAGATCATGAATAATAAATAATTAGGTTATCCAAATACAATGCTCATAGTCATGTAAACAAACTCGAACCCTCCGCACCATTCCCTGTCCAGTGACGTCACTGTAGTACAAAATCGCCGCGCTACTACGGGAGATGTATGTTTCGTCGTACAAGTCACCCCATTTTGAAGTGAAAACTTCTTTAGGAGCTTTAGGCACTTTTTTGGGTGAGGAAAAATCATTGAACTCGAGGGACGTCACCGTCACCAACTATTAACAGCGAATGTATGTACGAGTAACATTTAATATAACAGTTGATTTCACCCATCATCTGTAAACCCAGTGTATATTATAGTTTACAACGATCATATTACAACATTAATACATTGATTAAAAATACTTCTTAATAACTCGAAAATGAAGTTAACTATATGAAGCTAAATTGTTTTCACTTCTGACGGCAGTCTCACGACTGCCTGTTTTTTTTATTTTTTAAATAGTTGTATTAAACTTTTTTTGGGGTTGCAGTTTAAATAAATGATACCTAAGTACAAATTTCAACATTTTTGTAATTGTATGAAAATATCTTAACCATTTCAAAAACATTATGTTTATGTCAATAATTTACAATTAATAATAATAACAAAAGTAGGCCTATAGGCCTACAATCATACAAATTTTAATTTATAGTTTTACTGACTAAAATTTAAAATAAAACGCTATCAATGGTCATAAAATTAAAATGGTGATACATTTTAAATCATATAACTACAAAAGCAGTCACTAAAATTGTATTTAATATTTTCTATAGAATAAAATGAGAAAAAATGCAATCACGTTAGACATTTTAATTTATAATAATAATAAAAATACAACCAACAAAATTTTAATTTATATTTTTAAAAAGACTAAAATGAGAAAAACTTAACCATGTTATACAATGATGTTTATACATTTTATGTTATGACCTATGTCAATCAGTCTTTGAAATTGGAATTTTGTTTCACGTTTTTTGGCAAGTAAACTTGCATGTTGATTTAAATACCTCATTCGAATAAATAATCTTTTTTTGATATAGCTCTAAACTACAGGTTTATATTTTTCTTCAATTTCAATACGACGGATAATTTTGTTTGTCAACTGTTTTACAAGTAAAGGTCCTTTGGGAACTTGATTTTTGTGATTTTTTTAACAGCCTTTCAATTCTTCAGTTCAGCTTTTAAATCTGGGACAAAATAGTTATCCCTAAAATGCACAGAACATATTATGAAGGCTGAACTAGGATTCCATTTATCGGCTCGTATCCATTGTTTCTGATAGTGATAAGTAAGGTTATTTGGAAACCTATATTAAGTAGTACCGTATGGCACAAAAATTAAAAACTATAAAATCAGATAAACTTAGTTAACATATTAATTACTGAGGGGTAAAAAAGTAAACTTATTGCAGAGATATTAAGTTAAATTGTTGAACAAAAAGTTATCTTCTACAATTTTAATTCAAAAGATAGCCACAGGGACCACTTTTAAATCAAAATATTAAGGCAAAAGCAAATTATAATAACATTTTATATGAATAAGTGGGCTTACTTACTATTACATTAGAAAAAAAGAGCTAGGCCTACCTGTGAAAAGGTATAAGTTATTAGTTCTTCCTTCTTGTTTTGCTTTTCCACAATAATAAACGCAAGTTGTAACCGCACAAACGGAACCACCTTTAGGTTTATTTATTGATTTTGTAGTCATAGTAAATATTTGTTCTAAGGCTCTTCTTTACCTTGAAGAAAACTCCCGAGTGTACAGTATGATTTTAATACAAAAAGGCCTGACTCAAGCCGCAAAATCGTTGAAACATGCATTCGTAATAACGTGTTTCGGATTCTATTTATAAATTAATAATCTGGGAAACTACTTTAAGTTATAAAGAAGGCTTTATATTTGTTACGTGTTAGCTTAAAATATGGAAATTATTGCTTAAAACTCCCAAAAAATGCGTTGAAAGTAATCGAATTTTACTCAGTTGAACCGTGTATTAAAATGAGTTGCCGTCGATTTCTTTTAATTATGAGATATAAGACAAAAACACACAGCCTTTAAGAACAATTTAAGATGTTCCACAACTTTTTAGGTTGAAAAACGGCGTCCGAAACACGTTAGTACGAAGTGTATATTTTTGCTGTTTTACGCAAGGTATAGAAGACCCTTAAAACACTTTATATAATTTAAAATAGTTTAAGTTTAAACAAAAAACACAAGCAGTAGACTAAATCATTCACAAATGAGTCATCAAATGAGTAACGCGTATAACGACAAAAGCAAAACCTTGATCAGTGTGTCGTATGTACTACAGCCTACGTCACAGCTTAATTTACCCCCACTCCTATTTTTTTTAATATTTCTTGAATGAGGCAACCTTTACTATCTATAATCCTTGGTTGTGATAAACAAAAATATGTTTTGAAGATTATCAGTGTTGCCACACATTGTTGACTGAGTGAGTAAAACATCTATACTTATAATATTATAAAGAGGTAAAGTTTGTTTGTTTGTTTGTTTGTATGTAAGGGGTAATCTCTGGCGCTACTGAACCGATTGAAAAAATAGTATTACTAATAAAAAGCTACACTATCCCTGAGTAACATAGGCTATAATTTATTTCGGTAAAAACCTTTTTTATTTTAATATTTGTAAATTTAGTCGGAAAAAATCTTAGGTTAGGCTTGGAATGATAAACCAACACATGTATTTACATTTATTGCCATAGCAACCAATTGAATAAAATAACAGAAAATATAGATGTTTGCTTCAATATTTCCATTAACAGCTGATTTCAAAATTTGAAGCAATTATTTTTGTATTTCTAGCTTTTAGGTTAGGGTTTTAAAGTGTAGACCAGAGCTTTGCTGGTTCTTTTAACTATTATTAACTGCTGTTATAAAATATAAGAAATAATTTGGTTTGAACATTTAACATTATTTACCATCTTAGTTTTGAGATTATTATTAATACTACAACTTTATTATAAATAAAACATAACGTATGTTTTTAGAAGGTTCCATTGGGGGTTGGCGTGCGAAGCACGCAGGGGTCTCCCCTAGTTATAAAATAAACTAATTTGTGCACCTACTTTTACGAAATAGTTCTGTTTTAATATAGTCTACAAATGCCTTAAAAACAATAACATTTCTTATTTTACAATTCAAATAGGTTCGACGGAAGCTTAGCTTTTCTTCAGTTATTACTAATTGTTTGGCCTATAATATACAAGTATTTCATTATGCTGTGAAAATAATTCTATTTATAAATAAAACATTTTAAATCTGTTCACAAATAAACAGACTAATAAAACCAACGATAGTAGTGCTCTACATTGCAACACGCTAACACTAAAAACACACGTAAAAGGGCACAAGTCCCAAAGTAATATTAAATTAAATCATGCGCTAGATTTTCTACATTAGCCTACTTAATGCACTGTTGACGGTTTCATTACATTTTTTGTGTTTAGATTAGCTGCCTACGTGCTATTTTGGTATTTCCTATCGCTTGATTATTATTAAATACGTCAAAAATTATTTTAATAAAAATTATTCAGTAATAAATTAATGTGTTCTATTTTACCTACTGCGTGGTTACCTTGGATTTTGATGAATTCGTAGCCTATTGTATAGGCCATAATTAATGTGATAACTAAAACGATAACATAACTTATGTAAGGCCTTTTACTATTACCAACATTTTGTTTTACGAAAACTATTAAATAAAAGTAGGTGTAAAACTATTAAGGGTCGGCTCTAGTAAAACAGAAAGCAACCTACGACTCCCTATAGCGGTGGTAGGTTACGCGGACATTGCTCATCCTAAATCCATTTAAAACCCGCAATTATTCAAATAGCGTTTTTTAAAAAATACCAAACTCTTTGGGACAAAATTCTTCATCCAAATGGCTTGGTAATTTTTCGCTATAATTAATAGTTACAACGTAAAAAAATATTTAAATCACCCTATAGCGGCGGTAGGTTACACGGACATTGCTCAGCCTAAATCCATTTAAAACCCGCAATTGTTCAACTAGCGTTTTTAAAAAAATACCAAACTCTTGGGGACGAAATTCTTCATGCAAATGGCTTGGTACTTTTTCGCTATAACTAATAGTGACAACATAAAAAAATATTAAAAATCAATTTTTTAAATTGTTAATCAATATTAAACAAAACGTTTTCCTTAATTTTGGAAAAGCCATTTGCATGCGTATTGGTCATAGCTTTAAAATGACATATCGTTCATAGCTATCCGATCAAAAATAAAGGAAAAATATGGATTTTAATTTAACATTGGTCTTATGGAGTGTCAACCAACATGGCCGACCGCTAGAGCCGACCCTTAACTAACCAAGTAATCAAGTTTGTAAAAAAAAGCAAAAAACGGCTGCGTGTTGAAATTGCGGGATTTTAGTCCAATACAAAATACGATTAGAATGACGAATTCTCTGCCATGGACGTAGTTCTATCATTCTCCACTAGAGTTCACTACCTATCAGTCGTTGTTACAGTGACTAGATAGAGAGTCGTTGTGTAGTACTTCTACAACTATACTTTCACTTCTAAGCAAGATTTTATAAACATAATAATTTTTATGATTATACTGAATTGTTGAAGTTTAAAATAATTTACTACCTAACTAATAAGAACAACAACTAAAAATAAAATTATTCTGAGGCATATTCTTTTTTTTTACAGTGATAGATCATTGTATCATTTACACACTTGTTCATAAATTTAAAAATATTTTAATTCAAGTAATGTAGTTTTGGGTTTCTTATTATAGGCTTGGTCAACTTTTAAATATAGGCCTACATATAATTATTTACCTTCAATTATTTTAATTTTGTTACTAGGCTAATTTAAAAATGTAACTAAAACATAATTTTTAGGACTGATTGAAGCTTCAAATTAATATTTAGTACCAGGAGACTGAGCTAAAGCTCGATTATAAGCAGGGCTATGATTTCAATAATAAATATTGGATTATTGAGTTTTGAGGTTAGGCCTATAACATTAAACAACTAAATAAAGGGTATATACAACATTAGGCTTACCTGCAATAAAAATACAGTTTAAAGGATTAACCATAATCTCAACTCTATGCCTCAGAAATAAGTCAGGCCTAAATTAAAGTTTAATATTTCAATATCGATTTAGGCCTAGGGCCTAGTTCGCTCACGTCAATAACTATTATTGCAAATTTCCGTGAACATCGTTTAGGTTAGGCCTATAACATTAAACAACTAAATAAAGGGTATGTTTATTTAGCAGAAGTATTCATTGCCATGGTAACTATAAATAGATACAACATTAGGCTTACCTCTAATAAAATATACAGTTTAAAAGAAAGCAGATGATTATTGTAATGGCATTGAAAACATTTGCATCAGCTGTGCTTTGTATTGTTTAAAATGGACAAATTTCACTTTTTAATTTAATAAAAAGACGTAGAAAACGAATTTTCCCAGACTGGTGACCATTTCCAATCGATTTCTCGTGGCCAAAAGCTCCATATAAAATCAAAAAATGAAAAATCCTTAGACGGAGATTCCAGATCCATTTAGCAGACAAACAATTATCTCTCGCTTTAGAAGATAAGATTAAATACAAAAGGACTGGGATCAACAGAGTTCTTGTTTACCCGAGGTATCCTGACAAATACAGTACCTGCAATATAATTAATCACTAATAATTTATCTTTGTGCACACTAATCACTCGTAAGGCGCTGCAGCTGTAGTAGGTTCCTCTCCCTGAAAATGTTAAACTTAGCACAACAAATTCCAAAAATAGAACAAATCAAATTATATCAGTCAATGTAATAATGACTGATGACATGATTATGGAGGCAGTGAACCAAGAAGCAGCAAGCCAGTTTAGTAAAGATGTAGATAACGGTTCCTGAGCAAATATCTCACTCAGAACAACTTAAAATAATGAAATAGTGGCAACCAGCAGGATGAGCATTTTCAAAAAGAAGACTTTGAAAGACTACTTCACCAGCTAACTTTAATTCAAATCTGTAAGTATTTCTTCATTTTTAAATTGATTTTATATCAATGTACTGTACATGAACTAAATAAATTAGCCTGCATTGTAACTGTTTTAACTTCAGTTAGTTTATTCTTCACATGTTAAAGCCTATAAGGTCTGTAGTAACCGAGCTGTCGGCTAATCAAGGTTAGCCCAGTCCACAATAGCTTGGATATCCGCTGTCCTACTGTATTATGGAAATTTAAATGCTGTTGATGATATTTTTGAAGACCTATCGGTTTATATCTAGTGTAAGAAATAAAATTCAAGCATATATGTACCCCTATTTACTTTATTTTTAACACCATTGCTCGGACCTTATCATTTGACGAAAGTATGTCACTTAAGTTTAATCTCAATCACAGACAGTACCTCAATCAGTTTTTAAAAAGACAGTGGTATAAACAAATAGAACCTTTTCCACAGTATAATGTAGTACAGATATACTATACGGTAACTAATATTTCACATTTTTCAGTTTAAGCGAAGAAGATTTCGAATCGGAAGAGAACAAACAAGAACTACTCAAGAAAGTGATGATGGCAGCGATGGCGAGACCAGGAGCTCGACAACGCTTGGCTCAAGTCATGCCAATCCTGAGGACAATGTCAGCACCACAACGCCTTGCCCTGGCTGCTCTTGTTACATCACAACTGATGTCGCCTCCCGGTGTTACTCCACCGCCATTAAACATGACCAAAGACAACATGACACAGGAGTTAATGATACCCATCAGTATGGACATCGCTGCGATGTTCAGAGGGTTGGGAAGGGAGGCAGGATCTGCTAGGAGTTCTCTGTATAGAAATGAGGTGAGAATTATCTTTTGAAATGGCAAAATGTATCAAAACATAGTTATAGTTTTTTTTAGATAAACTTAGTTAGCAAACTTTACATAACAGGTTGATTTTGGATGGTTCACCTATACTTTTCATTTTATTTCTAGTAATAATAACATTACTTAAAAACAATATAACGCAATATACAGTTGAACTTAGTTATAGCGTCAATGAAGGGACCGAACGAATGTTGACGCTTCATCCAAGTGACGTTATAAAGATGTACCAACAGGAAATCATATTTTTGTTACCTTGAGTGAAAGGACAAACAATTATACAGTATTACTATTAAACTCAACTCGTATCAAGTCTGTGTGAATAATAATTTCATTTAAACTTTTTATTTTACAGGTTAACAGGTTGAAATATCCACCTTCTTACAGACGGAGGCCTATTATCAACTCAAACAGGAGGACCACTAACGTGGCTTTAGGTAAATAATACTACCTGGGATTTTTACCATTGCAATTTAAAAGCTATAACCTTATGAAAAAGACATATTTTGCAGTGTTTTTTCCTACCTAAAACAGACAAGAAATGGATTGTGTAGTAGGCCTACCTACAGCTGTTCAACATGCTCACACATGAGATTACATAAGATTGTGAGTGAGAGAGAATAGTCTGCATCACATTCAAATATTATATACCACTTACCTCATTTTCCATGGCTCGGCAGACCCAGCCACCATCTTGAATTTAATGGTGCAATGTTATTGTTATTGTTACAGTGTTAAACGCATGACAAGATTACTGGAGTAATAATGATCAGAAAATTATTCTGAATATGTAATTTTTAAGGTTAGGACAGCAGGCCCGTCTTACACCCTGCCAGTGCCCTAGGCACACAACAAAGAGTAGCGCCCCTTTTCATACCCCTGCCAGCTGATTACCCCCCCCCCCTCCCACCAGCCCTACCATAATGCCTATACCCCGTAAATTTAGATTTAGTCTGAAATGCCAGTTTTGGTTCGAGAGGAACTTTAGACTTAATGTCCCTTAACTCTCCTTTATAAATTATCCTGATTTTTTTCGAGAGCATTTCCATTATCCACCACCTATGGACCCGCCGTGTCCCGGACTGGCAACCGGTAGCCGTGTGTATCTACTGGCCTCGGGTGGGAATGCGTGTAACATACCTCACGGCATCACGGACCATCCACCCTACCTTCTTTACATTTGAAGTATTTACATTATTTACAGTATTCGTTTAATCACATTTTGACATTTTCTTTGGATTATTTTTGGTTTGTTGCCTTACCACTAGACCGACTACAGATTCATACAATAGTTTTTTTTCTGGTTTTCCGTGTTACAAAGTCGTCAATAATGTTTTTGTAGTCTAATTTTAAAGTAATGTCGTTTTGGGTGCACAGCAACAATAAGCCATTAAACTTTTCATCAACCATCGACGATCTAATTTCTGACTTCACTCTTTTCAAAGCTGAAAAGCTACGTTCAGCTGTGCAGTAAGGTTAGATATATAATGAGAGCGACCTCCAAATTGGGGAAAGTGCTCTCTAATCTGTTTGATTTTATGTAGGCGTACATTTCTTTGATCTTAGAAAGGCAGTGGCGCAATAAATGATGCATGCAGAGACAACCACGGCAATTCTTTGCGCCCCACCAAAAATGCCAATTGCCTAGCGCCCTAGGCACGTGCCTAACGTGCCTATTCGGTAAAACGGGCCTGTAGGACAACCCGAACGGGGCTATCAATCATTTAGTTCTTTAAATTTGTTTTAACTGGATTTGTCCTTTGAATTAACTAAAATTCAAAGTTTGCGCTTTTTCTTATTCAATAATGCAAGTATCGAAAATGTAAAACGCTAACCACATTCGAAGTTTAATTACCTTTCAAATAAAAGTTATTTCAATAAATTTTTTATAATTTATGACGAAAAAATCTGCTTTATTGTGCAAGCATGTACACGCTGAATTTATGTTCTTACTCGAGTGTTTAGCCTGCTTTCTGGAGGTTATCACATCAACTTGTTGCTCATAGAGGAATAGGTACTAAAAAAATAAAATATCCGTTAATTTTGAAATTTTGGGAGAAAGCTGAGATTAATAACACACTAGCTGACTTGTACGAATACTTCGCAAGTTAGAAGTACTTACCTGATTCAATACGTTGATTTAGTTCAGTAAATTACGTTTATTTATTTAGGCTACATTGATTTACGTTTATCAACAGTTAGTTTATAACGCTTTACTTTCATTGATCTGCGAGATAGATTACACTTGCATACAAAAGGTATACAATCTGATTAACAGCTGTCACGTTACTTAAGAATGTCAATAGATGGCGCCTATCATTAGGAACCATATGAAGTATAATATAAAAGTTATTTTAATCAATTTTTGTAACAAAAACATGAGTTTTAAGATGTTTGTCTATTTTTTTGTCAATAGCTGGAAACATAAGCTTTAAAATGATGCTTGAATAATTAATTTTGATGAATAATTAAGGGTGATAATTAGCGACAAAAAAACACATTTGAGAAATAATATATAAGGATACTCGCAAACATTGTCACTCATGCACATTTCAGTACGTTGATAGTCAGGGTTACGTCTGTAACCCT
>JAGFPH010013744.1:2248-12378 GCA_018207615.1 Philaenus spumarius | reverse complement strand
CGCATTCAAACTCAATGATAGTAGTGTTTAGCTCTGTCACTTGGAGAGCTGCGGTCAACTCAGAAATATTTGTTCATTCCTGCTGAGCCTCAAATGCAACTCACAAATAATTAAGTTTAGTTATAAATAATCTGGATTTACTGACTGTGCTATAACTATTGTAACAACATTTTGTGCAGATATGTTGCCGCCACCTCCTCCGAAAACAACCAACCATAGAATCAAACCCCCAAGACCTCATCCTAAGATACATGCGAACAGATTTCCACCGTTACTAAAAAAGCCTCAAGATCAAGATTTGCAGCCCGAAGACTGTGAGTTCTTCTCAAATTCTGTGTGTCTTGATGTCAATGATTACCCATTGTAAGTATGCTTTCACTCTAGACTATATATATTCTACTACAGTCTGTCTGATTTAGGCGGGTGGAGGGGTACTGTTTCCGTCGCGTAACTCACCCCGCCTAACCCACCAAGAGTGCGGTGGATAGTGATGGGGCGGAGTTTGCAGAGTGAAGGCAGGGGCAAAGTCGGCAGAAGTGAGTGGTGGAGGGAATATCTCTACTCTCCTTCAACCCGTCTAAATTTATCAGACTGATTATAAATAAAATTTAGTTTAATTTTACATCTACTTTTGAATAATTAAAAAACAAATGTGGGCCATTATTGGATAAAGGGTTCGTACAAAGTCTGAATTCCTTCAAATGTTTTGAAAACCATAGGGATTTCATTGCCTCATAAATAGCAGAAATCTATTGACTCACATGCTCTACAATTTAATAAATTAAAATTCATTAAGAATATGTAAAAGTCCCTGAAGAAAACATAGATCAAAACTAGGTGTAAATAAAGGTGTAAATAAAATCAGAGAACACTTGAAACCAAATAAATATAAATAAATGGGCCGCAAGTGGTCATGTCAATGATTTAACTCTTCTTCATACATTGTATGGGTGGAGAGGAATGTGTTGTTTAATGGAGTTTATGCCCGGTAATCCAGATTTGTCAGACAATACAAGTTATATTTTTTCATACTGTGTTACATCCGTAAAATGACTATTGTAGTAATTCACTACTTGCTCAAAACGTCAGCTGATTCAATAACCAGCTGACTTCTTTTTGGTATTAGAACCTAAATAGTATATTTCGTCACAAGTCCGGAAAGTGGTCATTACCAGTGCACGATCGAGTTTTAAGTACGAGGCGAAGCCGAGTACTTGAATTCGATCAAGCACCAGTATAGCACTTTCGGACAAGTTATGAACAGTACTTTTCATCGTACGACCTTTTATTAAATATACAGGTTGGCTAAAAATAAACTTGGGCCTCTTAACTTGTTATTTGTTGATATATTTGAACTGTTTCCAGCTATTTAGTACACACAAAAGTAACTTGTTTAAAAAATAAAATATTTATTAGGTTAAGAGCAGTAGGTAATTTTACAAATTGAAAGAAATATTGATGGTACATTTTTGTATTCATCTTCATATCGTAACCGTGAAGTGTCAGGCTACAACTGCATTGATATTTCCGATGCTCTTTTCAATATTGATTCAGGAATATTAATATTTGAATCAATCATTATTAAGTACGTTTATACTTTTACAATAGTCTATAGGCTAATAAACTAACAACATAAAAGGTTTGTTATTGTTTCATTTGTTTATGTTGCTAAAAGCAGTCAGCTGTTTAAAAATTACATAATGGAATAGCAGCACTCCTGGTGACAAATCTTGGAACCTTCTTACCCGGCCTAGTCCTTTTTACAGTTTTACCCAGACTGATTAACCGGCCTATCGGGAATCGATTGGTTTCAATCACAGCTGATAGTACTGTAAACAATGGTTTATTGCGTTGGTGTGATGAAAAGTATTTTATTGTACTAGGATCAAAAAGTATTGTACGTAAACAATGCATTGCTGTACTTTAAAATTACAACAGCTGTAATTTCAAAAGGTTCAGTTGTTTTACAACTGATAGCAGCACTGTCTCGCACCGGATAAATCGTGTTTAAAATACAGTAGAGTCCCGGTTATCCGCCATAAACGGGCCGGTGGAAGGGGGGATAAGCTAAAATGGCGGATAATAGGGAGGGTTGAACAAATAATAGACGTTTTACACCATTAATACTTTTTATTGTAAATTTAATGAGTAAATACGATATTTTGCAGTAATACTATATAATAGAAAAGAAAAATAATGGAACACAGTTATTTTCAATGAAATTACGAAATTGAATGACAAGATTGTTAGGATAAATACAGTAAAGGCACAATATAATACTGTACATAAAAAGTCCCGAAACTAATTACAGTTCGAATAAATTTAATGCAGAATTATCTGTACAAACAGAAAATTCAGATCAAGATTAAATAACACAACATAAACTAACATAAACTACTGTACGGTACTTTCACCATATCATACTCAAAAACTTAATGTTAACGAATAACCTCACTGCACGCACTAAACACTTAGAGAGACACAGTTGTTTACAAAACGAGTTCGTACGAGCTGACAGTAAGCGGGTCGGGCCAGTGGTAGTGGGGGAATTCTCATGGTACACTAACACCCGCAAGCTATCGTAGTCACGTACGCTCACTGACGCTTGCAAGTTATCGCAGACACGTACCGCTACAATCACTGACGCCTACATTTAAATTAAATAAGTGCCGCTGGTGTGGCGGATAACACGGAATGGCGGATAACCGAATGGCGAATAACCGGGACTCTACTGTATGTCGAAAAATTAATAATGCAATTTAATTAATCAAGTGTTTGTGTGATTCTAGTGCAGAATGATAAAAAGTATAGTTCATAACTTGTGCCTAAAGTGCTTTTTGGTACTTGTTTTTTTTTTTATGTGCGAAGCAACCACGATCTCGTACCAAAAACATTCACTTTAGGTACTATAGTGATGAATATACTATTTGTATAAAAATATCATTACAAATTTTTACCAATAAAAATCAATACCGGTACCATAATTTATATCATATAGGTAGGGTTAAATAATACATACTGGGCAATGTACAGAAGTCAAAATCTTTACAATAAACTTTGAGAATTCTAACATAACATCTATCTCATTTAAATTTCTACTCTTAATACCAGGAAAACAAAGCAGAAACATATTAATCGATTGCCAAATAATAACGTAGGTCTACATAGGAAAATAAACATACAGAGTAATATGAATTCTTAGATTAGGTGAAACGTGTAGATTTATTAATGTATAGTAGGTGTTTTCGATTCCCCAATCTTAGCCTGCTTATTTTTTGGGGAACGAACGTCATATCAAAAGTTAAACATATAATTGATTTTAGAAAATATTTTGGTTTTTACAAACAACAATATCATTTTTATTTAAAGTAGGCTATATAAAACATTTTTGTAATTTTTGGATTGGAAATAATAATCAGGCAACAGTTTTTTATTTATTTCACATACTTTCAGAGAAGCCATCTTGAAGAGCATTCAGAGCACACCAAACAAAAATTCATTCGAAGCATTACGAGTAGACTCCAAACAGAATGCCAGTGAAATAATGCCTGCAGACATGCAAATGGAGAGGTAAGTTTGAAAATATACTCTTTAAAACAAAACACAGGCAGTTAATGTTTATTTTTAAGGTTTAGTAATTGAAATTAACATAGTTTATAAAATTTGATTAGAAGTCATTGGTTGATCTAAAACTAGAAAGGTAATCATTATCACAGAAAATGAGTACCTATTAGATCATTGGTCATTTGTGATTAGCATTCAAACTTTCCTGCAACCGAACACAGTCATGCATCGAGGAAATAGCAGAATACAGTTTGACATCGTCAGCAAACAGGAGATGCAAAACCCTGATTACACTTGTTAGATCAAGCGTATATTTAGTAGGGTTCCGGTAAGACTTCAAAAATTTATTTTTAAGGTGGAAAAAGGTAAGAACATCAGTTACAGTCAACTATTGTATGTACTTTTCATCAATATATTTTTAATCAGCACCCAATATTTTAAGTTTTTAATAGTGAAACAATTTAGAAATTTTCATTAATTAAACTTAAACACTTGTAAATTTTGATTTGAAGGCGACAAGGTGACTTGAGGCCTGAAGACAACGGACCAATGTGCAGTTCGAAAGTAGAGATTGCAAGGCCTAAACGAGCAAGAGCAACGAGTGGCCAATGGAAATACATAGTGAACACAGCCGACTATACACAAACACTCAGGCTGGAAATATGTTTGTAAGGATATTTTAATACTCCCATTATTTAAGTGTGTTAATAACTACTAGCTATAGCTTTAGTTGGGTTCACCCTTGCAAGGCAAAATTTATAAATCTACTTGACGAATAATGTTAAACTTAGTACAATTAATTACCTCTGTCAATTTCCTCCGGTCAATATGATCATTTAATGGTTTAATTGTAATAATAAAATTGCTAGGTTTCTCTTTTGGGAAATAAAAGTATATGTCTTGGTTTTTGATGAATTGAGTTAATGTAATTGATGGGTTCATTTATAAAAATGCTTAATCCACTTGGTGTCTGTTATGTAGTTAAAAGCACTCCCAAATTTTGTCAAAACCAATATATTTTTGCACCGAACTATACAGAACTTGTAATCATATTTATATGATCTTTTGTTAGAAAATCATTGATCATTATCAGGGCCATCACTAAAGTATATTGTTGAGGGGAGGCTACTAAATTTTGTCAACTCATACAAATTTTCCATCCCGTGAAATCTATTGAAGAAATTACACCGAATAACATAATCAAGAGAAAGAGTGATTTTTCATCAACATCAAACAAATAGTTGTTTGGAAATTATTGATAAACATGTTATATCCACTCCAATTATTATGATTTTTCATCCTGCTGTATGAATTGAATGAATTTTTGTCTCGGTCTGTTTTTAAAAGGACTAATATTACAGTCATAATTAACTTTTAAATGGATACATTGAATGAACCCATTTTAGGAAAATAGAATTTTATTTACTTAATATTGACAAAACCTAACCTATTTTAATGTCTTATTAAAGGAAAAACCTGGAAGGTTACATGAAAAAGGCGGTAAAATAGAATAATGTTTATATAATATTAGTGCTCATGGTTGAAAGAAGATAAACTAATGGCCTTCCTACAAAAGTTACACTAACTCGAGGTGGTGAATTAAGATTTACAAGTTGACAAGGGTATTTTACGACTCAAAATCTTTTCAGCACTTTTTCCAACTTTAGGGGAGGCTCCCCCAGCCACCTTATAAAAAATCTCAATAAAAAATCTAAGATTAATTAAACAGGTGAAAAATGATTATTAATAAATACAATATTGTGTTTGATTTTTTTTGTTTTATTGTAGACATTTTTTTAATAACCAAATAATTTTACATTACTTTATAATAAGCATTTTAAACACAACTGCTTAAAAAGCCCTCAATTACTAATAAAACTAATGCCAAACTGGCCTAGTAGATTTCTGAAAATATGCTTCTTTTGCCCTAACTTTACCCATTTAAAAAATATTTGTGTAGATTTTCAAAACCTTTATTAATTATCAAGTTGTATTGCTTTTACTGTTAAACATAGAAAAAATGCTTATTTTAGGTTAACTGTAATTGTTATTCATTAGATGTTGCTGATGTTTTTATTGCTAACAGTTGTTCCATGTATTGTTTTAAATGTATTTTAAAACTGTTCGATGAAAGACATTCGAACTATAGTTTTACCTGATTTGTTTAATTTATATGTACCATCATAGCTCGGACCCCATTTTGATAAAGATGATAATATAGACTATGTCATTCAGAGTTCAATATACAAGATATCAATCAATGTTTTATCTAAATTGGGTTACTATAGTTGTCAAGATTACCTCAAATACGAAGCAATTTTTCTACTTTTAAAATGTTATATGGATATGAAAACAAAGAATTTAAAGACCCTAATGCAAACTAATACTAAATACTAGTAAAATATAAAGAAGACAATCTGTAATCCCAACCTATGTCAGATACGTTTATCCAAGTTCTCAAATTTTCTGGAAGTAATGTTCCCCAAAATGTTAGAAATGTATGTGTGAGTGAATATAATGTTTTATTTTCAAGAAAACCGAAACAGTCATGTTCGTACCTCGCAGACACCTTCAAGTCAGAATGTACCCAAGTGTACAACTACCATCGTTTAATGACGTGGGATCAACAGACTGGACTCACTATGGATATTTTCAAGGTATATTATTTTTTATAAAAACTACTGATTTTTGAAACAGATATTGGACATTATTACCCAATGTTAAGGAGGTAAGACATTTGTATTTTTTATTATTATTTCGCACTGATTCTTCAATTGGTAGATTGGAGTTTCACTTGTGATTTTCCCCTTTATAGTATAAGGGGACTTAATGGACAAGATTTGATAACAAATATTATAACATGGTATTCTGATATGCAAATCTAACATATCTTCTACACCATTTACTAAATACTGTACATTTTTGATAAATTAAAATAATTAAAAACATAATTTCTTTTCTAAAAATACACAACGTAGAAATACGTTGCTACCTTCAACAACGACCGTAGTACCTGTATAATAGATCTTTAACCCTGGAGTGGTGGCACCAAGTCTCATAGACCCGCAAGAGATATTTTCGTGAGTGAAATTTGGTAGGATTGTAACGAAAACCTGTTTTTCACAGCATTTGTAATGGACAAATTACACCTAAATGTAAAATTACATAATTATATTCTTTGATCATTAATTTTTTTGTTAACTGTACATTTTAATTCAAATTTGTATAAATAAGTGTAGTAAAACTGTAAATTATAAATAATAACAGTGTAATTTTGTATGCAAACCTGTTAAAAAATAGTCTATAAAGTATATAAGTGTGAGCTCAAATTAAATAATAAACTTTTGTTAGGTTAATATATAAAACAGTTATATGGGTCTGTGAGACTTGACGCCATCACCCACATTGAAAAAAGGGCGCCACCACACCAAGGTTAAATTAATAAGTGTGTTGACTAATAGTATAATATCTAAAACTTACCTGAAAAGTACTTCCATTAAAAGGAACAATAAGAACTCTTGTGACATGCAACAATCCTAAAAAAAAAACAATCCAAAAATATTTGAAAAATAATGCTTAATTCTCTTCCTCATCTTAAATTTCTCCTTTAGCAGACAGGAGATTAGTCTCTTGTGTTAAGGACATATCTCGTTTCTGTTTCTCAAATTTAAGGGGAGTGGGAAAGTGACAAACATTATTAAAATGTTAAACAGTTTTTTGTTTTTAGAGCACCATACTCTTCATAGACAAAATTGTTCTATCATTTTTATTTAAAATTCATGGAGTATTTTTACTTTGCATTCTGTTTATGTGTATCACCTGTTCAAAAGTATTGCATCTACTGTAAAAAAAACAAAACAAAAAAACAAGATGTAGTATCTGGCTGAAATGGAGTAATATTTTTGTCTTGAGTTTCCTGAAAATTTACTTTTATGTCACATAATGTGTCTTTTCTCGAAAACTACTGGATGAATATTATGAAACTTGATTAAACCTTCAAGATAAAATAAAATACTATATAATGGTTTACATACTTTAATGTTCGTCTACAGTCCTTAAGAACATTAAGGGCCTGCTCCAGTAAACGAGAAAGCAACCGGAAATGCAAGCGCTTCTCATTATATCCCTATCTAAACAGTGCAATTTCTTGTAGCTGAGCGCTTTGACATTGCCTCATTTCAAACCATTTCATAAGTCTATCTTTTGTAATTGAGTGCTGAAAAAAAAACTGAATATTCTTTATAAAATTTCGGATCCGGCTTGCAAAATATTTTTCATTATTAATTTTTCATTGTGTTAGGAAAAAAATTCAAACTTGTACTTAGAAAATGTCAATTACATAACAAATCAAAAGTATTTAAAAAAATGTAAATTGCAAAACGGATGCGCAATTTTGTATTGTGACTGTGCTTAAAATGAGACCTTGCAAACAATTTTACGAAAAAAAGTAAACGAAATAAATGGTTTGAAATTTAACATTGCTCGTATGGGATAAAAATCCAAGATGGCCGTCACTACAGCAGACCCTTAAGGTATGTAAACCATTATATAGTATATTCCACAGTTCTGGAGGCATTATAATATAATGAACAAAAATAAAATAAACCTGAAGACAAAATCTCACAACAAATACGTTTACTAAAACTCAAACGCGTTTCAATGACAATGTCGCCATCCTCAGTGACACACGGAATACAGTAATCAAACTAATCAAACTATAACTAATCTAGTAGTGTGACAACGCACCGTATTTATACAAAACTAGAAGGGGCGTGTCATAAAACTATGCTAAGGCGTAACCATCGCCTATCGTTATTTTTTTTTTTTTTTTTTTTTTTTTTTTTTGGGGTAGAGGTATGATAAGCCTCCTCACCACTGCGACCTATAAGATCTATTGTGGTATATATCCCCTTCTAGTGATCATCCCAGATCCCCTTCAGGTCTCTTACGAAACCAATAAGGGTCCCGGGATCAACACCACGGACCTCTTCCGGGCTAACAAAAGCATTTCCAAGAGCCGTAAATCTTCTCCGCGCGAGAGCCTCGCACTCGCACAGCAGGTGTTGAGCCGATTCAGTTCCGAGGGAGCAGAATCGACAAGAGTCTTCCGAGACCAGCCCCATTTTTTTGAGGTGGTATTTGGCCGGGCAATGACCAGTGAGAATTCCCACAATCCGTCTAAGGTTATTCCTACCCAATAATAAAAGCTTCTGTGCTTTTGACTTAGAGAGACAGATAAACTTTTTTGCCTGCCTAAGCCCAGGAGCATTGTTCCAGTGTGTGGACCATGTCTTCTCCGTCCAGACTTCAACAACATTTCTCAGATGGCTTTTAGGCCTCCCACAGAAAGGTTCTGGACCAATGAAGGGCTTTTTAGCTCCCACTCTAGCAAGTCTATCTGCTGCCTCATTGCCCTTAATACCTACATGACCAGGCACCCATTTAAGAGTAACTTCATTGAGTCTAGCCATGTCATTCACTACTTTAAAACAGTCCCAAACCAGCCTTGATTCAAAGGCAAATGATTCAAGTGCCTTCAAGGCAGCTTGGCTATCAGAAAGGATGTCAATCCTAGCTCCCTTAATCCCTCTTTTTAGGATTTCACGGGCGCAGAGATCTATCGCAACGACCTCCGCTTGAAAGATTGATGGTAAGGCTCCCATAGCCCTAGATACACTGCACCTAGGACCATAGACTCCTGCACCAACACCGCTGGCCATTTTGGAGCCATCAGTATACCATTCTTGTATATGTCCATGTCCAGCACAATCTGCCTCCTGGAGACCATCTATCTTCACTGTGAAGGAGTGGTCGAAATTAAGTGTCCTTCTCATCACATCCGACACCATAAGGTCCACCTTGATCCCATTAAGCTCTTGCAATATGGTCAGGTGACCTACCAGATCTCCTGGTTTAAAGTTATGGGTCCCCATCATCGCCAGGGCAGATCGCAACGCAACCCCCCGCACAAAAATGTGCAGAGGAGGCAGATCAAGAAGTACCTCCATAGCTGATGTGGGACAAGAGCGCATGGCTCCACAAATCCCTAGGCACGCTAGCCTTTGTAATTTTTGCAGCCTGTTTTTGGCACCAGACTGCTTAACCTTCTGCCACCATATCAAGGCCGCATATGTGATAATTGGCCTAATAATGGCAGTGTAAGACCATGCAGCCATTTTGGGGGTAATGCCCCATGTTTTCCCATAAAGCTGATTACTAGCCCAAATAGCCCTGGTAGCTTTTTTTAGAACTGCTTCCAACTGAGCATTCCAGAGAAGCCCTCGATCAAGAATTAATCCAAGATATTTAGCCTCCCCCGAAAGCTCAAGTCGGACCCCATTGATGGAGGGGAGTTCTATCATCAGTTTCTTTCTTCTGGTGAAGGGGACTAGTACAGTTTTGGCCGGGTTGATACTTAGGCCCTGCCCCTGACACCAGTTCCAGACCAGATCCAGAGCCTTTTGCATAAGCTCGGATATAGTATCGTCATGTCTACCACGAATAACTATCACAAGATCATGTAACGGAAGGTTACAAAAAATAAAATAAAAGTTATGTTATACTGT
>JAGFPH010013743.1:7723-25575 GCA_018207615.1 Philaenus spumarius | reverse complement strand
ACTAAGAAAGGGTTTGAAAAAATTCGAAATTTTAGGGGGGTTTGGGGATCAAAGTTATTAAATCACGATTTCTTCAAAACTACCGAATGGATTGGGATGAAATTTGGTATGTAGCTTCCTCTAGGGTCATAGGTGCTTAATAAGAAATGGTTTGAAAAAATTCGAAATTTTAGGGGGGTTTGGGGATCAAAGTTTTTAAATCACGATTTCTTCAAAACTACTGAACGGATTGGAATGAAATTTGGTATGAAGCTACCTCTAGGTCCATAGGTGCTCACTAAGAAAGGGTATGAAAAATTTCGAAATTTTAGGAGGGGTTTGGGGGGATCAAAGTTACTAAAATCATAATTTCAGATCTTTTATTTTTATGACAATAGTGCTTTTATTATTTAAGATCTGTATATATAAAAGCCAAATACCACTCACTGACTGAACACTTAAAAAGAATACAATTACGTTAAAAAGACTGAAAATACCAACCACCACGGGCAACGCTGTGCGGGTCAACTAGTCTATATATAGGCTAAATAAAAATGTAAATGTGCGTTTATTCAAAATCGGTAATCTCCGAAAGTTCTTCACCGATTGCTTAGAAATTTTTACCCAACATTGCATTCGCATACACGAGTGTTTTTATGTACTTTTTGAAAAACTGCAGCATCTAATGAACATAAAAACAAACAAAATATACTCAATATTTAACAAAAATGTAAGCGCCATTACATAATATGTTTATTAGCTGTAAACAGTAGTCAGCTGTTTCCTATAAAGAGGTAAAATTTGTTTGTTTGTATGTAGTGGGTAATCTCTAGAACTACTAAACCGATTGAAAAAATAGTTTTACAAATAAAAAGCTAGAACTTTCCCTGAGTAATACAGGCTAGAATTCATATAGATAAAAACACTTTTTATTTAAATATTTGTAAATTTAGTCGGATAAAATTCACAGGACCAAGTTGGACGTTGAACCCATACCGTCTAACAGCTGTAATACCAATAAATAAGCAACATTATGAAAAACTGTAAAACGATAATTGAAAGATAAAACTCGTACCATTAAAAAATGTGCACAAAAACATATATTTTGTGTGTATGTTACCGTTAAGGCAGGTAAAATAAATTAAACATAATTTTAGGTTAGGCCTAGACTATTAAATGTATTTACATTCATTGCCATAGCAACCAATTGAATAAAATAACAGATAAAACAGGTGATTCGGATGTCCAGCTTAGTATACAATAATATTTTAAGTCAGGCCTAGATTGAACCAATACATGTTTCAACACACAAACCAATACAAACTTTAAGCGTTAAGAAATTTAGAAATAAGAAAAAACTATGTTACATCCTTATTAAAAATAAATAAGACATATTATAATTTAATAGTAGGCCTATTTATTAATAATAAACGGTAATTGATAGTGAGTAACAAATATTAACAACTTATTTTAAAATATGAACCAATTATTTGTATTTCTAACTTTTTGGTTAGGTTTTTGATTAAGTGTAGACCTGAGAATTACTGATTCTTTTAACCTTTATTATAAACTGCTGTTATACAAAATTCGAAATAATTTGATCTGAACATTTAACACTATTTATCATCTTAGTTTTGAGGTTACATTATTATTAATCCTCTATTATAAATAAAACATAGGTATATGTTTTTAGAAGGTTCCATCGGGGATTTGCGTGCGGAGAACGTATTGGTCTCCCCTAGTAAATGTAATATAACTGTAGGGTTTCCAGTTTGTGGGGTGTTCGAAATGTCCGGCATGTTAATTCAAAAATAGCAAACTCTTCGTGGGGCTCGCTGTATATATATTACTAGGGGAGACCCCTGCGTGCTCCACACGCCAACCCCCAACGTAACCTTCTAAAAACATATGTTATGTTTTATTTATAATAAAGGTGTAGGATTAATAATAACCTCAAAACTAAGACGGTAAATAATGTTAAATGTTCAATTTAAACTATTTCTTATATTTTAAAGCAGTTATAATAACGGTTTAAAAGAACCAGCAAGGCTCAGGTCTACTCTTTAAAATCCTAACCTAAATGATTTTTATTTTACCTTGCGTTTTGTGATCACAAAACGCAAGGTAAAACAAAAATCATTTATTAAATTATTGTGATCAAGAAGTAGGACTTATAATGTCCTAACCTAAAATATAGAAATACAAAAATAATTGCTTCAAATTTTGAAATCAGCTGTTAATGGAAATATTGGAGCAAATATATTATCTGTTATTTTATTCAATTGGTTGCTATGGTAATAAATGTAAATACATGTGTTGGTTTATCATTCTAGTCCTAACCTAAGAATTTTTCCGTTTAAATTTATAAATATTGAAATAAAAAAAGGTTTTTATCGAAATGAATCATAGCCTATGTTGCTCAGGGATAGTGTAGCTTTTTATTAGTAAAACTAATTTTTCAATCGGTTCAGTAGTGCCAGAGATTACCCCCTACATACAAACAAACAAACAAATAAACAAACAAACTTTACCTCTTTATAATATTAGTATAGATAATTAATTCTCTCTATTGAATTTCTTTTACATTAGTTTTATTAAACATTTTATACATTTTTCAAATGAAATAAAATAATCTCAAATAAGTACAAAAAATGATACTTCTATCTAATCTCGGGGTCTAATAGATGTGGGCTTATAAATTTGATTACAATACATTTTAAAATAATCTTATATATACAGGCTGTTATACATTATTTTTATTAATTAATTTATAAAGTCCTATTGTTCCTTTAGTTTATAATTTTACATACCATCAACGTACACTTTTTTTATAATATCAATTGAAAACTCAAAACTGCAAATCCAATAATTCAATAATCATAAAATAAATTTTTTACATTCCCTGGGTTCTACAAAACTTGAAAATCACTGCCTGTTATATACTCTTTTGTACGATCTAATTTACTATGGAATCAAAATGCAATTTATTTCAACTTTTATTATATTTATCTTTACCTAATGTCCAAAATGTTTTGTTTTGTAATATTTGTTATTTTTTATAATTATTTTTCACGAGGGTTTCGTTCAAATTTAATTTTAAGAAAACATTTAATTTTTATATAACTATATAATAAATAAGAAATAAATCTAACAACATATTTTGTCACATTCCACTTTTGCCGTAGTTCCTATAGTCCACAGTCCACAATACACTGTTATGTTTATTAATTTTCATTTAATATATATTTATGTTGAAAAACGCACGCTTGGATTATTTACCAATCACTTATCATTAATAAAAGTTTGTTTCTTTTTCTTTTCATTACTTCGCCATTCCAAAATCAGATCATTCCGTCATTAACCTAGGCTATTACATCATTCGCTGAACCTAAAAATCGTTACAATATATATATATTCCTTAGATTCTGTATGTATGGAATAGTGGGTTACATTTGAAAACGAGTCTAAACTGGTTCCTTTGCTCGGTAAAAGCATTGTATTTGGATAACCTAGACCTAATAGAACGCCGATCCAATGCAATATTTCAATGCACTGGAAATTCGACGATAGTGGAGCGATCTATGAGGAAATGACGGAAGCCGGTGCGTAGCACCTATGCCATGAATAATTTCTCCCTAGTGCTACCCCGCGGCGCGATCATGCAATATTTTCCCGACAACCTTATATTCGCCACACAGCTGCCGTATGCATGCATGATCTATTTTATATGATCTGTGGTAAAAGTGACTAACTTTATACCTTGTCAATGAACACAAAACAGTTTAATTAAATAGTATTGTTTGTTCATATCGCGTTACAATTTAATGATATCCTGGATAACCCGGGCAAGTAAAGCATAATAAAACAAAGGTGGAAAACAGCATCGACTCTATCCAAAAAGTTTTATGTAAAAGACAAATGGATCATAAATCTCGCCTTAAAGATGGACGGTGTTAAACGTCAAGAGGGTCGTATTCAAACTGAAGACGGAGTTTGTTTGTCGGGAAGCAAAACGATTTATGTGATCAGATAGACTGGAAAATATTACACAAGGGACGAGGACGTACAATATGGTTTGAAAATAATGTTGGTGGAACGAACAACCATATAATTAATTTAACTGGGAGAAACCATTACGTTATTGTTCTCGAAATATTTGTGCCTAGAGTTTATTGAAATACAAATCAATGAATGGTATTAAGAACTGACTTTGTAGATTATTGTGTACTTTTATACCACCTGTAGGTATAGTAGAGGGGAAATGGATTACAACAGGGTAGAGAATGGGTGAATATTGCTTCAATTGGTTCTTTTCTGACTAGCAATATTTACCAACAATTTGAATTTCTACTGGCGAGGGTTTTAATTTTGCCCCAAGTGGTTTTATTAAAAATATTTAGAAGCAACGAAAACTCTACTTTCTTCCATATTTTAAATTTTATACTTTTGAATTTTTTCTAGTAGTTGTATTTTTTCTATAGTGAATATTTCGATATTAACATAATGTATAGCACTTTTTGTATTAAGTGAGATCGCTTCTTTTGTGTATTAATTTCTTTTATCTATACTAATATTATAAAGGGGTACAGTTTGGTTGTTTTTTGTATGTAGGGGGTAATGTCTGGGAACTACTGAACCGATTGAAAAAATAGTTTTACTAATAAAAAGCTACACTATCCCTGAGTAAAATAGGCTATAATTCATTTTGATAACACCATTTATTGTTTCAATATTTGTAAATTTAATCCGAAAAAATCTTAGGTTAGGCCTAGATGCACTAACACATGTATTTACATTTATTACCATAGCAATCAATTGAATAAAATAACATATACAACCGCTGTTTGCTCCAATATTTCCATTAACATCTGATTTCAAACTTTAAATCAATTATTTGTATTTCTAACTTTTAGGTTAGGTTCTTATTAAAGCTTAGACCTGAGCATTGCTGGTTCTTTTAACCATATTATAACTGTTGTTATAAAATACATTAAATAAATTGATTTGAACATTTAAGATTATTTACCATCTTAGCTTTGGGGTTATTATTACTCCTACACCTTTATTATTAAAAAAACATAACATGATTATGTGTATAGAAGGTTCCAACGAGGTTGGCGGGCGAAGCACGCAGGGGTTTCCCCTAGTTTCATATACAAACATAAAAATATAAATGCAATTTGCAGACTACCGTTACCAACAAATTAAGAATAACAAATTTTGTGTTCGGAAACATCAAAATTGATAGTAATATTGATTTTATAAAAAAAAATTGGAAAACGGTTGACCCTAAAGGCCATCCCTGTAACTACCCGCTAACTACACTATTTTTGGAAATTTTGAACTGCCATAACTTTTGAATGAATCAACCGATTTTTATGCGATTTGCGGCAATCGATGCAGTTTTTTAAGTCCATTGAAAGAATGAACAACAAAAATTTTTCAGATGAAAAGTTTCGGAGAAATTGAGGAAAACACTTTTTTTGATTTTCTTTCGTTCACGATATCTCGCGAATGAATCAACCGATTTTTATGCGATTTGCGGCAATCGATGCAGTTTTTTGAATCCATTGAAAGAATCGACAACAAATTTTTTTTTGATGAACAATTTCGGAGAAATTGAGAAAAAACACTTTTTTAAATTTTCTTTCGTTCACGATATCTCACGAACGAATTAACCGATTTTGACCGGACTGGTAGCGATCGACGGCGCTTTTCAAGGTTAAAAGCTGATTAGATTTTGTAATTGATCGGTAAAGCCGTTTAAAAGTTATTCCAAAAAAATCTGATTTGAAAAAAATTTATTTCTTTGTTTTTTCGAAATTTCTCAGAACCTACCCGTCCGAATCAGTTGAAATTTTCAGGAAATCTAAGTTTGGTGGAACTCTTTAGAACGCCGTTTGGTAGGATCCAATCGGTTAAGCCGTTCAAAAGTTATAAGTGGGTCACATACTTACATACACACACACATACATACAGACAGGGTGACAGCCTCTCGGGAGTGGTCAGGGAAGATTCCTAGCACCTCAAAACGTCGAGATCTGATGAATACTCGATTTTCGAAAAACGGGGTGAAACCAATAACTTCCCGATTTTAGAAAATTTTCAATTTTCTTACCGGGAAGTTAAACATTCTTTGGATTTCTTTAAACAATACACTTTTTCTTACCTAGAGTGAACGAGGGTTTAGTGGTAACAATAAAAACCCCCGGACCAGCCTAAGCTAGAAGGTCAAATCGTGTTCAACCAAACAGATTTTATGAACTGTCGAGAAACAACATGGCGTTGTGACGTATCGCTGAAAGCTAACCTAGATCTTTATAGTGACACTTATTCACTATTGATCTCCAAAGGCAGTTTAATAATGCGAATACATTTCATTACCATTAACATAACCAAACATTTGTAAAAATGTATTTAATTCAGAAATGCAACTCTTATTGTCACTTAAAACGCGAAATTGCCTGTTTCTCTTATCATAGACCAAATAGCCATCATCGTAGTGGTTTCTTTCCGTTTTACTTGTATCACTCCTTTTACAAATTGACACGACATGTTAAGTTCTCTTCAGATCACATAATGCTGATGCAGTTTTTCTTTTTGAAGGAGGGAAACTGTATGGATGATAATTTGATGTTTTCCTGGTAACAATGAATGGGGTATTATTCACTATAAACAGAGCATTGCGTGCTTCGCACGCAAACCCCCGATTTGGCAGAATTTTCAATATACAATGCATTGCTTGTTTCGCACGCCAACCTCCGTATTTGGAGCATTTTCAATACACAGAGCATTGCGTGCTGCGCACGGCAACCCCTGTATTGGGAGAATTTTCAATACACAGAACATTGCGTGCTTCGCATACCAACCCACATATGGGGGGTATTTTCAATACACAGAGCATTGCGTGCTTCGCCCGCCAACCCAGATTTTGGGAGAATTTTTAATACACAGAGCATTGCGTGCTTCGCCCACCAACCCCCATTTTGGGAGAATTTTCAAAACACAGAACATCGCGTGCTTGGCACGCCAACCCCCGTTTTGAGAGAATTTTAAATACACAGAGCATTGCGTGCTTCGCAAGCCAACCCACATATTGGGGTTATTTTCAATACACAGAGCATTGCGTGCTTCACACGCCAACCCCCGTATTGGGAGCATTTTCAATACATAGAGAATTGCGTGCTTCGCAAGCCAACCCCCATTTTGGGAGAATTTTCAATACAAATAGCATTGCGTGCTTCACACGCCAACCCCCGTATTGGGAGAATTTTCAAAACACAGAACATTGCGTGCTTCGCAAGCCAACCCACATTTTGGGAGAATTTTCAATACACAGAGCATTGCGTGCTTCGCACGCCAACCCTTATTTTGGGAGAATTTTCAAAACACAGAACATTGCGTGCTTCGCACGCCAACCCCCATTTTGGGAGAATTTTCAATACAAATAGCATTGCGTGCTTCACACGCCAACCCCCGTATTGGGAGAATTTTCAATACACAGAACATTGCGTGCTTCGCACGCCAACCCCCATTTTGGGAGAATTTTCAATACACAGAGCATTGCGTGCTTCGCACGCCAACCCCCATTTTTGGGAGAATTTTCAAAGCACAGAACATTGCGTGCTTCGCACGCCAACCCCCTATATTGGGAGTATTTTCAATTCACTAGCTTCATCATATTGGTTTATTTCCGTTTTACTTGTATCATTCCTTTTACAAATGGACATATTTTAAGTTCTCTCTAGATCACATAATGTTGTTGGAATTTTTCTTTCAAGTACATTTTTTAAAGAACAGTTAAGGACAAGTAAGGACGATAATTTAATATTTGAATCTTCATTTGGATATAATAATGGATATAAATAGAAAATATTTACAAATAGGCATACATTTTGACAATCCTTATAATTTTACACAATTACCGAGTTAATAGTCAGTCATCATAGGTAAATCTAGATTAAGTCTGTTGTTTTTAAATACTATTTTTTTTTTAAATTATGTAATATAATTTCTTACAGTTAATAACGTATCCTCGTCCTCGTTATGACGCGTGACAGCTGTTTCGCGACTCAGCGCGTTGTCAAACACTGTACAACTAACTAGAAACACGTATTAACCTAAAAAATAAACTCACACGTGTCATGTATCCATTGACGCGTCGTCAGAAACACGATTGCCTTTCAACGATTTTTAAACTATCAATTTTGCCAGGGTTAAATTATCCTCTATGATACATTTTTACTTTCTCCACCCTATACGTAGTATATGGAGAAAGTATTGTTTTCGTAAAAATGTTCGAATTTGAATTTTCAGTTGAATTATCTGTTTTGGTGCTCCCAGAACCCCAAAAAAATGTTTAGTGCAATTATCTGTGTTGGCGCTCCCTGAACCCAAAAATATTATTAGTGGAATTTTTTGTTTTGTTGCTCCCTGAACCCAATAAAGTGTTTTTAGAGTGGTGTCTGTCTGTCAGTCTGTCTGTATGTATACACGGCCAGAGAGGACACTATTGGTCCGATTTTCATGAAATTTGGTATGTAGGTACTAAACCCTAATATCTCCAGGTGTTTTTTTCATTTTTTGGAATTTTTAATTTTTAAGGGTAATTTCCCCTAAAAATCCATAAAAAACGACAAAAATGCAAATTCCTCAAAAACGGCTCTAACGATTTTGATCAAATTTTCAGTATTTATAGTGCTTAAGATGCCAAACAAAATTACACCACCCGCTTTTATCAAAACTTCGGAGTTTTATAATTATGGGGAAATGTTTAAAAATAAACAAGTTTGTGTTGTCAATCTAGCATCGCGGCGGCGGCCGCACGGGGTAGCACCACGGTAGCGAGCACGGCCAGTAATTCAAAGGTCGCGCGATCGAATCCCGCCTGGGACAATAATTTTTTTTATACGATTGACGTAGGTAGAATATTATTTTTTGTTTTGTTCTAAAAAGTAATAAAAAATAAAATGATTAAAAACAATATTATTTTGACTACAGTAAGTTGGGAGAAAGTTTGTGCCAGTTAACTGATACCGTTTATTTACCTGAAGATGAAAATCTAAAATCGTATTGGCTATGATTTCACACAGTACAAGGATAGTTCGAAAACTGGTGGAATTTGAGTTTTGATGCGTTACGAGTGTGTTTTCGCTTCTATAACCGGATCAAACCAGCAATGGCATCGTTTGTCATCCCTTCCCACCTTCGCAATTGCCAAAACAAATAAATCTTTACTTGCTGAAGTCCTACCGTTATGAACCACATCCTCGACTTATTATTTTTCTGTTTTTAAACAATTGAAACCCATTCTCTAATTGGGTACGATTTGTTTCAATTTCTTGATAATCTTTAAAACAGTGTAATAATAATAATGTATAAACGGTTTAAGAAAATTTGCAACTAAAAACTGTGAAATTTCGTATTAATTGTAAAAATGTTTTGAAAATTTGTTTCCTGGTGTAGTATATGCTGAAAAAACTACAAAAATATAAAACATAAAATGTTTGACTTTTATCATAAGAAAAACTAATTTAATACTGGAATTTCGATGATTTTGCTGTTTTTTCGAGTCACTTTTGAAGCGATATAACTATAAAAGTAATCCAAAGGTAATGTAAAAGCGATATTTTTCTTAAAGGTAGAATTACGTCGATAAAACTCAAATCCTTCTATTATCTAACTTAACATTAAATTGTTTTTTATTTTTATTTACAGTTTTACAAATTATTTTTTGATTTATGATGTATGAAAGTTACAAACATAAATTTACATAATTATTTAGCTAACGATGTGTAGAGGAAGTGGTAAAAATGTAAGTGATGTACTTCAAGTGGTTCTTGAGATATATCGAATTTAGTCTCTAAAAACATGAAATTCTTCCATTTCGGGAAATGGTGATTGAATGAAAACGTGTACTTCAATACATTGAAAAAATGTGAAAAATGCCTAGGTAAATAAAGCTATTTATGAGTTTATACTTTACTAGGGGAGACCCCTGCGTGCTCCGCACGCCAACCCACCATGGAACCTTCTAAAAACATATGGTACGTTTTATATATAATAAAGGTGTAGGATTAATAATAACCTCAAAACTAAGATGGTAAATAATGTAAAATGTTCAAATTAAATTATTTCTTATATTTTATAATAGCAGTTATAATAATGGTTAAAAGAACCAGCAAGGCTCAGGTCTACACTTAAAAACCCTAACCTAAAAGCAAGAAATACAACAATAATTGCTTCAAATTTTGAAATCAGCTGTTAATGGAAATATTGTAGCTAACAGCTTTATTATCTCTTATCAATTGGTTGCTAAGGTAATAAATGTAAATACATGTGTTGATTTATCATTCTGGGCCTAACCTAAGAATTTTTTCCGACTAAATTTACAAATATTGGAATAAAAAAAGGTTTTTATCGAAATTAATTATAGCCTATGTTACTTTCAATCGGTTTAGTAGTGCCAGAGATTACCCCCTACATACAAACAAACAAACAAACTTTACCTCTTTATAATATGAGTATATATAGTATAGATAATACACCTGGTTATTTTTAAAGGGTTATGGATAATAATGTAAAAATATATGTAGGCCAAAACATTATTGTTATACAACCAGACAGCAATTTGTACTGATTTTTCGGCGTTTAAATTTTTGTTTTTCTGGAATATATGGTAAGGAAAATTTACTTCTATTGCATTTTTCACGTTTTTTAGGACTTGCAGAACAAAAATATGCAAAAAAACGTATTTCCAAAATTTGATCTTTTTCGACCATTTTCAGTATCAAATCCCCTTACTTAAGAAAACGTTTAAGTACATGTTCCGTTTAAAAAATTTGCGGATGTAAAGTATAGGCTTTTATGGTTTGGTTTTCGTACTTTTTGTAGCAACAGAAAGTTTATTTCCTGTGTCTTAAAGATGATGAAACAGAACAATCACTATCAACTGTTGCCGATATAGTTTATCGGGTCCATTTACGGCGTGCTCCTTAAATAGGACGCCAAACGTCTGGAGTGGGTTCCTTACAGAAAAATAAATAAAAAATTCTTATAAACATGTACACTAAAACGCTTCATGATCCGCCATTTTGTTTTTTTTACAAAATAATTCATATCTAAAGAAATATTTGACTGATTGAGTTCAAACTTGACGCGAAGTTTAACCTAACAATGATCAGTCTCACGAAAAAATAAGCGATTATATCAAATCATGAGTTTCAAAATGGCGGCTGTTTGAAAATGTAAAATCTAAATTACTCAAAACCTACACGTTTTAACAAAAATGTCAAGACACCTTTTTCGTAGCCCTTTTGATTCAATATCGGATTGTGTAACAGTCAAAAAAATCGAACGAATGATGATAGGTAAGTTAAAGATAATAACAGCATAGACAAAGAATTTTGTTGGAAATCGATTGAATAGTTTTCTCTTTAGCTAATAATAATAATATGTATTACTTACTCTAATACTTTAATGTACTATCCCCTCTCCTACTTTAATACAATTACGAAGTCACACTTAGGGTTACATACGGGGGGTGGCGTGCGAAGCACGCAATGCATTGTGCATTGAAAATACTCCCAATACAAGGTTAGCGTGCGAAGCACGCAAAGCAATGTGTGTTGAAAATACTCCCAATACGGGGGATTGGCGTGTAATGCACTGTGCGTCGGCCGCTTCTCATAGTGTTCAGTGTCAAGCTCACATGTGCGTCCTTAGCAGTGAACGTGTTAATACTTTAAATATGTTTGTGAGAAAGTATGTGAAAGTTCCTGGTACAGTTTATTTTATTTATTTTTAATAACGAACCCACTTCAGAAGTTTGTGTGTCCTATTTAAGAAACATGCTATATATACCAACGTCTTTCAGGGACGGTCGTTTTCACTTTATTCATTTCGCTAAATTAATAAGTCAGTTAGGACGTTTTTATATAAAAAATAACAAACACAACAGAACCAGAAGTATGAAGCTTTTAAACTTCCCTCCCACTAGAGATGAACACTACGGATGATACGTTTGAAATATAAAGGGAAGTTTGCACGGAAAAACCTACACGGCAGCAAAAGACACAATTTGGCAAAGAATTAAAGATGAAAGAAAATGCCTACTTAAAGCTATGCCCTTTGTGGGAGGCTTTCTCTTAATGGAATTAGGGAAACAAAGCTGATAAGGGTCATTATCAGTATGAAAGGAGTCTTTGACAATCCAAGTCCAAATTATCTGTAAACAACAAACGTCATACTGTTCTGAATGAAATTATGTCTGTTTTACTTAATTTTTTTATGAATCCTGAAAGTATCTATAATATTTACCTAGCAAACGTATAAAAGTTGCTTGAGGTCATGTGTTGCACTGAAAGTGGAGAAAGTGGTGTTTTGTAAACTTCAAGTATGACTAATGAATAAACTTAGACCTACATAATTAATTGAAATTTTGTACAGTTATTTTGAGCAGTCGGTAAGTACAATCAGGCATGACTATGAGCTATGTTCAGTTACTGTATTTTAAAAAAACGATTGAAATAATATTAGAATGCATTTTTACGCACGCGTTTTAAATACTTTAATTTTTGTCTCAACTAAGAAAATGTTTTTATAAAAGCGAACAATTTGACGTGGAATGTCTATCAAAGAAGTGCCTAAGAATGGAGTCAGTAGGCATAATAGTTTATAGTAGGCCATAGAGATAATGGTACCTAAGCGGCGCAATACTATCCCATTTAAAAAGCATGGGGACCTTGATAAGCTACATGCTCCCTAAGGCCCATGTTATACGGGCAGCAAAAACGCGGCGTATAAAACGCTGACGCTGGACATAAAAACGGAGCTGTTATACGAGCGTCAATAACGCCGCGTCGTCGACGCTACGTTCGGTGAGTGGAGCTGTTATACGAGCGGAACAAACGCCGCGTCAGGTACCGAGTGAGCCCGAAGGTCGCCGAACGCACCCGAATAGCGTAGTGGAAAATATAGAATAAAATAAATTGTTTAATCTAGTACTACTAAATTAGTATCTATACTAATATTATAAAGAGGTAAAGTTTGTTTGTTTGTATGTAGGGGGTAATCTCTGGCGCTACTGAACCAATTGAAAAAATAGTATTACTAATAAAAAGCTACACTATCCCTGAGTAACATAGGCTATATTTCATTTCGGTAAAAACCTTTTTTTTTATTTTAATATTTGTAAATTTAGTCGGAAAAAATCTTAGGTTAGGCCTGGAATGATAAACCAACACATGTATTTACATTTATTACCATAGCAACCAATTGAATAAAATAACAGATAATATAGATGTTTGCTTCAATATTTCCATTAACAGCTGATTTCAAAATTTGAAGCTATTATTTTTGTATTTCTAGCTTTTAGGTTAGGGTTTTAAAGTGTAGACCTGAGCTTTGCTGGTTCTTTTAACTATTATTAACTGCTGTTATAAAATATAAGACATAATTTGGTTTGAACATTTAACACTATTTACCATCTTAGTTTTGAGGTTATTATTAATACTACAACTTTTATTATAAATAAAACATACCGTATGTTTTTAGAAAGTTCCATTGGGGGTTGGCGTGCGAAGCACGCAGGGGTCTCCCCTAGTATTTATTAATTTCAATTAATTTGGTTGAAATAGTTTTCCAAATTCATCATTTGATTCACCTTTTCTTATGATAACAAACACTGCAAATTGGTTATTACACGGGAAAAATCAAAACGAAAACATATCATTGTGAATAGTTGTAATGTTAATGTAGCATGTTACGCAATGAAATAATACGTAGAAAAAAAGCTTTACAAAGAAATATAAACAAAAACCCAAATGAGATAGTAAGTAAATTTGGGAAAACATTTAAGAGAACATTTTAACAGTTCAGATCTGCCGCGCGCGACAAAGCTGCCCGTATAACACCAACTCGCGTCATTGCTGTCGCGTCTTTGCTGCCTGTTTACCGGTCCGGACGCGTAAAAATCGCTGTCGCTGAGTTTACAGGGCTCGACGCGACGGCTAAAACGCTCGTATAAGTAGCACACAGACAAGTCCATTACCCGGTATGCTTGGCGTCTACGCGACGTAAAATACGCCGCGTTTTTGCTGCCCGTACCGTTACGCGATTGTTTGTACACCCCCCCCCCCCCAAACACACACACATAAGCCTAGATGGAATAGAGAAATGCTACTGAATTCTTTAAAATGAATATACTGTATTTTTAAATCTTTGTCGCAGCAATTATTTTTGGGTTTCTTATCAAATATATGCTTTAATACTTTTTAACATGCTTGAATGCATTAAAAAAAAGTTAATATACAAACAATTTGTACATGATTTCAATAAAACAGTAATTCAAGCAATAAATAATAAATATAAACCTTTAGTATTTTATTATTAAAAAAATATCAGGACTATTTTGTTTGTTGTTTAGGAAGTTTATACATAAATCAAATTGTAAAAATCTAATTGAATTAAAAGAAAGCTTTTAGTGCTATGTTTATTAGATGAGCCTATTTGATTTGAATTAACCGTAAAGGACATGAAAGAACCGGGAAATGTTTGAATAAAAGTTGATATTTTACACTTTCCATTTATTTCAACATTCAAGTTGGAAGACTTTATAAAATAAAAATGTTTATTAATAAAATGGTTCTTTTTAAACCCTCCGTGCTTTGTGAAAATGGCCCCGCTATACAAGATTGGGGGAGGGGGCATTTCCATTGAATAGAAACTCCAGTGCATCACAAAATTAAACCCATCTATGGAAACGGTCGCTTTAGAGGAGGAAACGGTCCACTAGGTAGGAATTGCTTAAATGTTTGTGAAGTTATCAATATACGTTACGTTTAATCGGCTGGCCAGCATGTTTGTCATGTGTCGTGTACTTTGGACTTGTGATGTTTGTCATACCAGGTGTCTTAAAAGTGCCACTCCCCCCCCCCCCGTCCTTTAACTTTTGTGTTTGTTAAAACAAACAAATATCCTTTGTGGAACGATACCAACTTAGCCCATAGTATCTTTTGAAGCAATCGGAAATTGGGGAGATTTTGGGGGCAACTCGAAATTTTTAAACGGGAAGTATGGTCATGTGATACCTCATTTTAAAGGTATATTTAAGACTAGGGAAGCGACATAAAGACTAGGGAAAATAAAAATCGGACCACCCAAAACAAAATGGCGGCCCTAAACGTGTTGAAATAAATCGACATAAAGTTGCTAATATCTCGAAAAGGAAGAGTATTTAGAAAACATTTCAAGTGACAAAAAATGTTTATTTCAAAGAGCTTGATCTAAAATATTGCTTCCCAATCGATTTCGTAAATTTTAAGTCGACTCCTAAATCTTAAAATTTTGTAAAAAATCTAATTTACGAAATTGTAAAGTGGGCCCACTTGTAGGAATATACTTTTTTCAAATAAATGAAACTAGAAAGATATATTAAAATCTTCCAAGAAAGAAATCTTACCTCTGCAAGAGAAAACAGAGAGCTCTTAGAATTTGACGAGGCAATAATTTATTTACTCTGGTTCAAACCCAGTGATATTATTTTAAACGCTGGTAAATTAAAGTCCACTAAGAAAGTAATATACGGTAACTTTATTGCTTTACTTAGCATAGACATTAGTTACTTCAACATCCGTGTATTTGGGATTCATAAAAGTTGGATTCATATTTTATTTTAATATTAAAACTTATCAACTAAAGGTCACAGGTAAAATCTAAATATCCCTTCTTATATAAATGTGAAGTTTTAGGTATCTCATCTTCTAAAGCGAGAGATAATTGTCTGTCTGCTAAATGGATCTGGAATCTCCGTCTAAGGATTTTTGATTTTTTGATTTTATATGGGGCTTTTGGCCACGAGAAATCGATTAGAAATGGTCACCAGTCAGGGAAAATTCGTTTTCTACGTCTTTTTATTAAATTAAAAAGTGAAATTTGTCCATTTTAAACAATACAAAGCACAGCTGATGCAAATGTTTTCAATGTCATTACAATAATCATCTGTTTTCTTTTAAACGAAGCACAGCTGATGCAAATGTTTTCAATGCCATTACAATAATCATCTGTTTTCTTTTAAACTGTATTTTATTAGAGGTAAGCCTAATGTTGTTTCTATTTATAGTTACCATGGCAACGAATACTTCTGCTAAATAAACATACCCTTTATTTAGTTGTTTAATGTTATAGGCCTAACCTAAATTAACTGTTTGTATATTTTTAAATGTTCAATAATTATTGAAATCATAGCCCTGCTTATAATCGAGCTTTAGCTCGGTCTAATGGTACTTGGTTTATAAAGTACGGATCTGTACCGTTAGCGCTGTAATTCAGATCTTTCGGTTCGATACCTTAGCGTAAAATAATAGAGACTCAAGGAAAAAATTCCGTAGCATACTTTTGAAATCAATGAAATCCAGCGCAGAGTCACAGCATAATGGAATTTCCAATGAAAGCAATACTGCAACCACCCAAGTATTATACTGGTCTAAAAAATTATGATTACTATCAACTCCTATAAAACGTGCATACGTACGTGAGTAACATATAGTATAACAGCTGAGTTCACCCATCATCTAACAAAACCTATTGTAGATTATACTTTGAGGTTATGTTTACAACTTTAATCGTTATAATTTCTTGTGAAGTTGATTTTTTTTCTAAATATGAGTTATAGAACTAATGTACGCTATAACACGTTGTAAGATTTGCTTTGAAGCTATAAACTGTGTATAAATACAATCTTATATCATCAATATATTCGTTTATACAAATTTAAAGAAGAAATGTCTACTCGTTAACTTTGGAAACACATTTGTACATCTTCGTATAACATATAAAACATAATATGCGATTATTAACTTATCAACTCCTATAAAAGCGAGTGCACGTTCGTACGTGCGTACGTTAATTTTCTTAAAACATGAGTTAGTTAGATAAAATAAAACCTGAACACAAAATCTCACAATAAATACGTTTACTAACCTCAAACGCGTTTCAACGACAATGTCGCCATCCTCAGTGATGCATGTGCCAAAATAGCTTCCAGTTTAATAACAAGTGTTATGTTCAAAATGAAGGTACCGCGATGGGAAACCCTTTGTCCAGTTTTATTGCTAACTTTTTTATGAGTTCATTTGAAATGAATGCTAAAAATTCAATGAAGTACTTTCCGCGAGTATGGGTTCGTTATGTGGATGATATTTTCGCAGTATTTGATAAAAACGAAAATCTTGACCAATTTTGTGATGTTATCAATGGATTTAACTCCACGATAAAGTTCACTAAGGAAATTGAAAAAGACTGTAACTTACCGTTTTTAGATGTGAATGTGTTTAGGGAAAACAATGTTTTGTCATTTAGTGTATATAGAAAGCCCACGCATACTGATAGATATATAACGGAGGACTCACAACATTCTCCAGCGCATAAAAGAGCCGCTTTTAATTCTATGGCTCACAGATTGGTTAACTTGCCGTTATCTAAGGATAACTACGAGAAAGAACTGAAATATATGTATGGTGCTGCGATTTTTAATGGGTATTCTAAAGAATTAATAGACAACATAGTAAGAAAAATGAATTTAAAAAAAATCAAGGAATCAAGGTGCACTCTTGTGAGCAACAAGCCCCAACAACGATGGGTTAAAACAACGTTTGCCCCACCATTGTGTAATGTTGTTAGAAAATCGTTAGCGAAATATGCAAATTTGAATGTAGCTTTGACGGCTGATAATAATCTTGGTAAGATGTTGGGTAATCCTAAAGACAAAATTCAAGAACACGACAAATCCGGAATTTACTGTATTAACTGCGAAATGTGTCCTAAAAAGTATATAGGTCAAACCATAAGAAGCATGAAGATACGAGGTAAAGAAC
>JAGFPH010013742.1:11481-25576 GCA_018207615.1 Philaenus spumarius | reverse complement strand
ATAAAGTCGCATTCCCACATTTCTACGACTTCCAGTCGGGCGAGTTTAGCTATTTTGGCTCTTGTTCTCGCTAACCGTGCATTGTGCGTATCGGACGGGTCGTCTTGAAGAGGTTCATCGCGGCTGTGCGGAAAACATTTAGGGCATCCGTGCCAGTAGCACCCGTGGAATTCGAAAACTTTTCCGTCGCACAATCCGTCCACTTTCACGCCATTGACGGTAGCTTCGCGACCTCTACCGGCGTGCTCCATACGAATCCCTCTCTGATCCTCCTCCCAAGTCAACCATTGTAAAGCGATTTTAGACTGGAGGTCGACAGATCGGTATCCGCTCTTAGGAACGATTCCTATCGTGTTTGGTTTCAGGAAATTACGTCTGAACGCGAGGTTGCATGCGCTTGCTATTGTCACGGCTTCTAGAAAAGGGTCAACGTTACACTCTTTGAGAAACGAGGCTCTGAATTTAATACACGCTTGAGCCAAAATGTCTACGTCCGAAAGGCAGTACTCAACGATTTCTTTTTGAAAGTCGAATTCGTACTCGTTACGAATCTGCTCGTCGTGCCAAATGATAAACTCTTTATTGTTCTTGTCGAACATAGAGTCGGGACAGTAAAACTCTTTAGAGGGGATAGGACCTACATAATTTTCATTGGCCAGTGTGTTGAACAGATGTGGGAAGTAGCCTTTCTTTTTTTCCGGAGGTAGATCGAAAGCTTTAGGAAGTTTGGATAGAGCCATGGGCATGTAGTTCAAAGAATCGATAAATTTAACATTATCGATTTCCATGAGGATTACCTTTGTACCGCGTGTAATCAGTTTAGGAGTGAATTGAGTTTTTTCGAGCACATATTTAAGGAGAAATTGAAAATCGAACGCTTGTCCGTTATGTGCCAGGATACACACTTTTTTGTACGCTTTTCGTACCTCCATAACGTACGACATGAAGCCGTTGATGGGATCATCTCTGAAAACTCGAGTACGATCGAAACAATTTTGACACGAATCACCGTTTATACATTTCCAACAGTACTGTTGGGATATGCACAAATTTACACGATGAACGTTGGCCTTGTCAAGTATTTCATCTTGACGGGTTTCTAAATCAAAGAAAATGAAAAGAAATCCATTAGATATAGGCGCCCTATAATCTACTTTCATGTAACACCGGTGGTTCGGTACCATGTATTCATTGCACACTTTACAAAAACTTTCACCGCACACGTGCTTTGAACGACGTTTATTCAACATAATCATTTTCTCGCAATCGGGACACTTTTTTACATTTTTACAAATATTTTTTAAATGAAATGTAAAACAGTCTCTATTCATAAACTTTCTGTTACAATCTCCGCAATAGATTCCGTCGTTTTCCAGCAAACACGGCGGGGAACGTTTGCAAGAGTAACAGGTGGAGGAACATCTGTGCGCGTAACGATTATTGAAAGGAATGTGACACGCCTCGCAGTAATAACTGCAAGCGAACGCGGAGGTCAGACTAGTGATTACGTTGAAATGGCCTTCGTTAAAAATTAAATTTAGTTTGTAGCGAGGATTCTGCACATCGCCTTCGAAATAAATATCACGACCTCTATTTCCGTAACTGTACACCGTAATTTTGTGTAGAGGCAGATGATTTTGAAACTGATGCAACTCCTGCACCCCCGCACCCTCGTCTGTGAGTTGAACCCCGGCATCGAGCATAAGTTGTCGGGCTCTAAGAGTCTGTCTGTTACATCTATTCAATCGTATAGCCGCATAGTCCTTGTCTTTTTCCGCATGAGCTATAGCAACTACGAGGGAGCATGGTAAACACAGAGAGTCTGTGTTTTTTATTACTACAATACCGTTTCTTCCTCTACACTCGTCATTGAAATTATTAAATAGTCCTGGTCTAACCCTCCCACGACCTAACGGCACTTTAACTTTAGTACATTCTACTTTAAATGTGTCGCAGGATGTACAAGCCTCGGCGTTACTCTGTATAATACCCCCAAAAATTTTCCACATGATATCAGCAGTCACCTCCGATGCAGGCCTAAAAGCTAAGAATCCCGGATCCTTATTTTTTAAATTGAGGCTCCGAAAAGTAAACCCTAAATAGTCTTCGTCAGTCGTTTCACTTGTCATAGTCTCTACAAGTTCGTTCAAACCCTGTCTAATCCATTGAATTTCTTCCACACCTTCGGGTGGTGAATTGAATTTGAAAACAATTTTAGTACCGTAGAGTCGAAACTTTGATACATAAGTTTGCAAAGTAGACAAAATGTAAGCAGATGACATTTTAGAGAGAGAGAGCTAGAGAGAGCGAATATGTTAACTCACCTGTGGTACGGAGCAGAATGAATAAGGTTTTGACGAATAGGCACTAAATAGTAAAACGAGGTCAAATCAAGGGCGTTGCTAGGAACGCAAGTCAAAGTTATTGAAAGTGTAAGACACATCTAGCCGGTTGTTCTAAGAGAAAGTAGCACAAATTGTAAGAGGGTCTTTGACAGTGAAGCACACACTACGCAAACTAGACTCGCAATGTAATTGCGATCCCCATTCAATTGCATGTAAAATCCGTGAAAAAGCGAACGAATCTTTCGCATTTACCGCACCGGAGACCGAATTCCAGTGCAACAATATGGCCTCGAAATTAGTATAAAAGCGTGTTACATTTACTATCCATTATCAGTTCATCAGCTGCCTCCTATCGGTACACATCTTAGTGTCGGGTCTGTTTCAACGTTAGTTTCTTCTTATTCTTCTTAGTGAGTATGGTTACCGTAAATACCGTTGACTTTTTCAACTCAATCGCTCCTAAAGAAAACGAGTTTGTTTCTTTGACAAGTTTGACCATCGGGAAGCAATATACGATTGCAGACGCTCGCCGCGTAAAAACCAATTATGGTCCGAGCATATTAGTCGTTCTTAACGACTTATTAGAAGATACCTCGTACAAAGTGTTTTTACCAAAACGCTACCAGACTCTGACCGAGTCGCAGATACGCGATTTAAAAGATAAAAAATTTATCGTTACGGAACACATAGGAAAATCCGTTAAACTGGAGATACAGATGTAAATCCAGTGTAACGGAGACAGCAGCATGTTTATTCTTATATATATATTTTTATTACAATTCAAGTAAGTATAATTTTCAGTGTATGATATGAATTCATCACCAAAAACTTTATTTGAGCTATGTTCTATATCGGTATGTGAACATGTTCTAACTACTAATAGTAATATAGAAGAACTTGAATTACCGATTTCAATTCAAAAACATTTGAAAGCAAATTTTAAAAACTATTCAACAAAAGTGACTTGTAATACTGTAGGATTTGATTATGGATGTATTGATTTTGAAAATCTCTTTTTCATTATCAGTTGTTTAGTTTCGATACTGGTTTTAGTGGCAATAATTTTCTTTTTCTAGTGTACGTTATGAATTCTTCACCAAAAACATTATTCGAGATAAGCGCTAGATCGGTATGTGAACAAGTTCTAATCACAAATAGTAATATAGAAGAACTTACATTACCGATTTCTATACAAAAACATTTGAAGGCTAATTTTAAAAACTATTTGATGCAAGTGAAGTGTAATACTGAAGGATTTGATTACCTAACCATTGATTTTGAAAACATTACTTTTTCGGACTTTTTCATGCTAATGAACCATCCGCCTGAGGTGCCTGAATTCGCATATGAGTATAACGATGTATTTACTCGACGCTTAACGTACAACGGTGTTGATTTGTGTAGACGGTGTTTCAGTGTAATTATTGTGCACGAACCTACTTTTGATAGAAATAAACTGAACATATCTACTTGTAGGGAAGTTGTAGATGGTGACATGTTATTATACACTATTTGGAATCCCAGTTATTGGTGCGATAAGTGTGTGGTAACCCCTTTATTTTCAATACAGGAATTTGCCGAGTTTTTACGCTATCGTCCTACAGATGCTATTACCAATTTTATTGGTAATAGTTACGATTTCTATTGTGATCGTGACCTGTGTATAGATTATTTAAAGACAAAAAATATTTTTCAGTAATGTTATTCTCAAATTACAGTTTAAAATGGTTAATAACAATATTCGACCCGAGACACCAGAAATTGAACAGCAAGATATTTCGATAGTGGAATTCCCTTTACCTCAGCCTGCATCTTCTTCACCTGAGAATCTACACCTTCCTTCGGCAAACCTTCAAGCAGCATCACCTTCTTCACCTGATGAGTCCATTGAACATTACGAGCCAGATATTGTGGAATTCCCATTATCCGAGTCCATTGAGAATCTACACCCTCCTTCAGCAAACCTTCAATCAGCATCACCTTCTTCTTCAGCGTCACCTTCTTCTTCATCCGCAGCCGCTCAAAATGAATACATGTGTCGATTGATGCATTACCTTCAGGCCTACGGCCATGCGAACTATGTAAGCATCTAAAACTGTTTTTTTCTCTACCTTAATGTTTAATTAATAATAATAATAATAATAATAACACCTGTATTTTCTTTTTTAGCTTAGGAATGATTATTCTTCAACTTTGGGTCATCCAAACCGAGCTAACCTTTGTCAACCAATTCAAGGGATGCCGTCTCGAGATACAACGCTAGAGGTTTTGGAAGATTCATTGTCCGCTCTGAACTCGTTAGTAAACGATTTAAAGGTAGCAGCGTCGTTTTCGTACTACAGAACATGCGGCACGTTTGCGCTTCAAGTTTGGAGAATGATGAGGCAGGATTTAATAGATTTAACGGAAGATGGTATATTCGCCTTACAACAATTTGGACGTCCACCTACCAATACATGCGTAAGTCTATTGTTGATGATTGTCGAGTATTTTATGAGAACTACTAATGATGCTTTTTTCTTACAACCAAAATTGACCAATCTTTATTATATAAATACTAATGATGTGTGTTTTTACAGCAACCCGAAGTGAACAATCCTAGCCAGATGCGGAGTCCCTGTACTGTCTGCTTACTCAACATACCGAACATTGCTCTACTTCCCTGCGGACATGTCTTCTGCCCTCAATGTGTTAGCCGATTTGCCGATTGTCCGATATGCAGAAGATGGATAGTGGACTACATCAGACTATACTTATAAAACATTTTCTTTACATATTAATTGCTACTGTTAACTGAAAAAAAAACTATGAATTGTAATAAAAATATATATATAAGAATAAACATGTATAGATCTTAACAGTTTTTTATTTTTAATACCCTGATTGAGACAAACTAGTATCAAATATGTGCGATATCAAGGCCAGAGTGATAGTCAGTGAACCAGATGGTGAAATTATCTTGGCAGGTTGCCATGTTACAATCCGTTTCCTGTGTGCTAGTTAGACGGCTATATAAAGCAAGCGTGATTTCTACTCTGTAGTTATAACGCAGTGAGACATGGACATCATAGAAGAGTTTTCTGGCGACGAGTTGCCTCGTCTATTTACTGTAAGTAGATTTTAGGATCGTTACTAGTATATAGAAATCAGAGAGTTTATCAGTGAATTTGTTCTCAAATACGGTGAACAATTTTTGATTTTTAATTGAATTTTATCAGGAGTTGAGATACGGCGTTGACGAGGACTCGGACCAGGACTCTGACAACCTCTACTACTGGGAATATTCTTCGGGGGAGGAAGACGACTACAACTTGGAGTGGGAGCTCCAAGAATATTTCGAGAGTAGAGGTGTTTTTGGATATTAAAATAAAATTTATTTTTTAAATGAATTGTTTTTATTTTGACTAAATCCTATAAATAATTTGATGGTTAGTTTTAGGTTATTACAAAGTGTATAAGTGTATTAGATAAATCGTTTGCGTCAGATGACGACACATTCTGAGTTTTAGTTTAAGTCTAAGCCCGAAGCCTAACGTACTTCATAGATCATGGCTACTAGGTTAGGAAAATAGCGTTTCCGCCACCACCCACCACCACCACACCCACTCCACACCCACCCACACCCCCACGCCCACTCCACACTCACCCAAGGTCCACCCCCACACTCATCCAAGGGTTTAGAGTCGCGTGATTGGCCCCCCTCCCCTCTTGATCTCAGGTGCCATACCCTCTACTCAAGGTATTAGTAATTTCGCGGTAGTTTTTCTCAACCAATTGTTTGCATTCTTCTTTAGTTTGTTCTTGTGTTTCCGAAACATGTAATTTTAAATGTTCTGTATGTTGATCAATTTGTAATTTGAATTCGGCCTTGGTTTGTTGTTGTGCGTAAGTAAATTCTTCTTTGAGATTAGCATATTGCGTTCGCATTTCTGTAACTACTTGTGAAATTTGTTTTTCGGATTGTCGTTTGAATTGTTGATTGGCGTCTAAAATTTGTTTAAATTGTTCGGTGGATTTGTTATTAACGTCTAAAATTTGTTGTTTTAGTTCTTGATTAGTACTAGATATTTTTTGGTCAATTTGTTGGAATTGTTGATTCGTACCAGATATTTGTTGGTTTAGGTATTGGAATTGCTGGCTAATATTAAAAAACATACCTTCAATCGTTAAGGGTGGGGTTGAAGTTCTAGAGGGGGTTGCGTTGTCGGTTGGATTTATTGTATCTGGCTCAAGACTTGCTCTAACATTTACATTATCCGGCTCTGGTTCGCCTATAAGATCGGTAAACATTTCTTCCCTTAAACTCCGTTCTCCTACAGACACGTCTTCCATCCGGCGGTTGCTTATATCGGGAATCCGCGACCCTTCCATCGTTTCGCTTAATGAATCCGTGATCACGTCTTCATTTCGGCGGGACGAGTGAAAATTAGGCAAGCCTTCTGACTCTTGAGCCCTTTGAGTTAGGCTGATGTTAGTCCTAAGGTTATATGTAGGCTGGTTTTCCATATTAATTTAAATCACAACTTAAACAATATATATACAACAACTATTACTATACAATTCTATATCTATTTAAAATAAGGAGTTATTTGTGGTAAGATTGGGAAAAGCCTTCACCTTGCGGCGCCAATTACAATATCTCAAACCTTTTCTTAGGAAAAATGCCACACGTTGTGGAATTAATTATAATATATCAAAGGGTTTTCTATGTAGAAAAGCCTCACATTGTGAAAGCCAATTACAATATCTCAAATTATTTAAATTATTAAATTGGATAGCCCACGTTGTGGAACTAAGTTATAATACTATTAGATTACCAATGCAATTCAAAACACAAAATAGGTTTACAATTTTAATACTTCTTTAATTGAAAGAAAGAAAAATTAATATATATATGTACAATTATTCACAAAACAAGTTAATTCAAATCAAATGTTCGTTATAGTCTTTATAACACTCTTAGTATCTCGGGGGGTCAGTGCCGACTTTTCCCAATATTATTTTATTGAAAAAACAAGTAATGATTAAAAAAACAGTTATTCTAGATAAAGATAAAAATTGAAAAGGGGAAAGGAAAATAGTACAATGTGTTATAATGTATGTGTATGTAGGTGTATCAAAAAGGGAAATTATATCGAAGTTAAATTTATACTGATGGTCCAAACAAATTCTTCTTATAAAAGTATTTTACAAAGTCTTTCCAAAATATGTAATATTAAAGTTTTCACTGATGTATGGTTTGAAATATAGATAGAGTTAATTCAGGTAAGTACTTATAGGCCTATGGATAGATCTCACCCAGTTTATAACTTCTTCTTCTGGTTATGGGACTTTAAATGATTATTTATTATTATTACACTTCACTTGAGTTAAGGTAAGTTATTTATTTAAACGTAGACAAAGTTTGAACACTAATAATCTTCAATTTAGATCGTTTATTGGAGAGCGTTGGTCATAGGTCTTGCTTCTTAGGCGTCTCTTCAACAATTAAAATCCTGGGATCAAAAGTGGCTTGCTTTGGGCCTTCAGGAAATGGGTACATAAGGCCTGGTGAATTTCGTATCTTCTGGGGTTTGGATTATTGTACAGAAAAGTGTAATTTAAAATGTAGTGTATTTATTTGGTGTTGTTTTGATTAAATTTTGAAATAATTTTGTTTTACAACTAATATGGAATAATAAAATTAAAAAGAAATTGATTAAATAAGAAAATTGCATGAAAATACCAAAAATAGCTCCTTGTACAAATTATTTTCTAACATCTACTATTTACAATTAAAACTATACATTTGGCTTTTAAACTGGGGTTTTCCGCGTTGCAAGCGGTCACATGACTGTGGGCGGGGCTTAATAAACATGTCGTCTTCATCTATCTAGCTTTAGCCGTTGTTTCGTCGACTTTCAATGAATTGTTATGGCTTAACGGTATTTTCTATGAAATTTTGCCAAAGACATTTTTGATGAAGAATCTTTCATTATATCTAATGGTGTTCTTCATTTTTTGATTTGAATTTTGGTTCTCTTAGGATCGATGATTGTATTTCTGATATGGCCTAGATTTTAGTATGCCGGTCTGATTTCGAGTGGATTAAAAAAGTGAATTTCGGTCGAACGCTTGTTGATGGAGTTAATCTTATAATTTGGATGGATTGGTTGGTTAATTTAGATGAATTTTGATATAGGAAAGATAGGGATACGAGGTCTGGAAATATTATTAATTACGTAAAAAGTTATCGAAAGTCGGGTGTTTTAGAATCTTGTTAATTTGTTGCTTGCGATTCCGTCCGCTAGATGCCGTCGGTCGGATTGTTTCTGAATGATTTTTACTATCAATCTTCTGTCTCTCTCGCACTCATGCGTGTTTAGTTGAAATACATTAATGTATGATTCTTTTGGCTTGTTAATAATTTTGTGATATATTTTGAATTGTTACAATTCATAATTGCTGAACTAAACACGCATGAGTGCGAGAGAGAGGAACAGACTACTATAAAGGCAATTCATTCACAAGTTGAAGCAGCGACACCTAGCGGCAAAAAATCGTAAACGATTCATTAATAATATTATAACATCCGACTTCCAACAACATTTTAAATAATTACCAGTACTTCTCGACCTCAAATTGATATCATTCCCACATCAAAATTAATCTAAATTAAACGACCAATCCATATAATATATAATAATAACTCAAGAGTAAACCAATCGACCGAAATCCACCTTTTAAAATACACTCGAAGCTAGGCCGATGTACGAAATTGTAGGCCTATTCCAAATTAAAACCACCGATCCCAAGGAAACTAAATTCTAAATCAAAAAAGGAACAGAACCAACGAGTAGAACAGAAGATTTTACATCAAAAATGTCTTTGGAAAAATATGAAAAGAAATACCGTTAAGCTAGTAAAGTTCTTCAAAGCATATGAATATTCGATTAAAACCTGGAGAACGAGAGGCCATGTTTGTTTAAGCCCAGCCCACAATCACGTGACCGCTTATGCCGCGGAAACAAGGCTTTTAAACGACCCGATAAATAATTATATTTGTAGACCTTAGATATTAGATATTAAGTTGTACAAGGAGCTATTTTAGATATTTTCATTTAAAGTTTTATTTAATCAAATTCTATTTACTTTTACCATTCTATGTTCTTTAAAAAACCAAAATACATCAAAATTTCATTAAAATCATACAAAACAAATACACTACATTTCAAAATACACATTTTCACATAACAATCAAAATCCCACAAGAAATGAAATTAACCAGGCCTTAATGTACCATTTCCTGAGGGCCTAAGGAAGCCAAATTGGGATCAAATCCAATTAATTGTTGCTGAGACATCAAAGGGAGCAGACGCTGTGTTAGAGCCCACCAAACTACAAGTTTCAAGACCATTTTGAAGTGTATAACAACTGCCAACGTTAAAATAACCTTTTATAAGTGAAGTGACTGAACAGTATCAAATTTTAATAAACCATTCTTTTTCAAGAAGAAGACTATATATAAAAATTGGGTGAGATCAATCCACATAACTATTCATCAAATTGGATATACTCCAACCTTTCCTTTGCATATTTAAATTCAAAGAACTATACCAGTAAAGCTGATAAACTTTTATAAATATATATATACCATCAAGATTTCAACTTTTCTCAGAACTTTATCCTTTTATATTAACACTAAATTCATACATCTACTTACCCATACACTTTCCAACTTGTACTAAGTTATTTTCTCCTTTGTTTTAATTATCCTAATTCTTAATTTAAATAATTTGTATAATATTTGTTTCAATTTAATATTGGTAAGAGCCGGCACCAACCTACCCGAGATTAAGAGTGCTCATTGGGAAATAATTCCCTAAAATAATTTTGTATATATTTGATTTTGAGCTAAATAACTATTAAACTGTAGATATTTTTCTGATTTTCTATTGATAAATAAAAGAAGATTTTATTGTAATTATAAACCTGTGTCCTGAGTCAAATCATTTATCAAATTGATTAAGCTAGTAAGCAGTGTTACAGTTCATTATATTGAGAATAATATAAAAGTAAAGTTTTATAAATTAGTATATATCTTGTAATATCATAAATTGACGCCTACAACATTAGGCATATTGAATTAAAGTAAAAGAGAAAAGTGTACATTTATAATATTATACTCTGTATGTTCCTAATGAAAGGCGCCATCTACTAACCATCTGTTTAACTAGCATGACAGCTGTTAGTTAGATTGTTTACACTGTAAGATTGTATAGGGAAACTGTTATTTATAAACCAATGTAAATAAATAAACTTAATTAACTGAATTAAATCAACGTGTTAAATCAGGTAAGTGTAGGCCTACTCCGAACTTGCGAAATATTCGCACGGGTCAGCTAGTTACATATAATACAATAACAACATATAATACATTGGTTGCATTCGGCCGCTCTGGATAGATCCACCGGTAGGTCAATGACGTACGTCAGAGTGTTGATTCTACCAACAACTAACTGTGCGGCAAAATGCACTCATCTATATAATAAATAAGTTTTAGTACAATTTTCTGCCAATCCTAACGTAACACTTTCACTTCAGTTTGTCGACGCGTTTCGGAGTTCCTCCATTATCGAGACCTATTTCAGTACTGTATTCATCCGTTATGGAATTGTCTAGATATAGTTAGCCACGCCACTCCTACTACCGGCACTGCTTCTTATGTAACCTGTTATGTAATATGTTATGCTACTTGTTATGCAATATAAACCTACTCCTTAATTTTATTTATTACTATTTTTTTTATATTTTCATCAATTTTAGAGTTTGGAAAGTTATTTCTGATTGACTGTTAATTTGTTTGGTCTCGATAATGGAGGAACTCCGAAACGCGTCAACAAACTTAAGTGAAAGTGTTACGTTAGGATTGGCAGAAAATTGTACTAAAACTTATTTCATAGATCCTAGCAGATATAATTTGTATAATAACTATATAATAAATAATTCGACCACGCAGCTGAACCGCTGATGTAAGTTGAGCAAATTTCCAAAATAAGATTTATAGGCCTATGTTTTAAGGTTTCAACCAACAATTTTGGAAATAGGTCTATTTACGACGGTGCTGAATAGCTGCAAAATGGTTCACACGCCATTCCGCATATTGAGAGTATCTTCAATACACAAAGCATTGCGTGATTCACACTCCAATCCCACGGTGGAATCCACCACATTACTTTGAACCGGGTACTTCTATGGAATTTAACGTTACAATCGATTTTGGGGAAACCAAGCAAGCTATAAGGTTGCGTAAAAAAACAAAATGTGCAGAATAACATCCTACATTTATATATGTAGAAAATACGCAAAAACAAATTCATCCTCGAAGGAAAAATCTCAAAACATAGTTACTTCCAATCAAAAAACGTGCTTCCGGTTGGTAAATGTTTTGGCTAACCAACTCGTCCGAGTGACGTAGACAACCAACACATGTACCAAATCGGACTTAAAATGCGTCCGTTAGAGTGCGCACACATACATACATAAATATATACAATACCGGTATATATATATGATTTTTAATGACACCCCAAAACGTGTTCTGGGGACCATGATCGGTGCTCATTTGCTACTCCCGACCTTGGGTCTTACCATAAGGGCCACTGCTGCACTTGAAAACGGCTGGACCAATTTGGTTATTTTTTGTTTTAAAATGTTCGTAATAGTCCGAACTAGGTTTTTATAAAAAGACAAATTTGAAAAGTTTCCCGAAAAAGTTTCAAATTTGGAAAAAACTAAACAGCCTCTTTTGTATGGACTCAAGACAATAGCGTACAAAATCAGCTGTTCGTATAAAATGCTTAGTAACACATGTTTGTTTACATTCATTACCATAGCAACTTTACTAGCAAATTTGTAATTAGTTTATTTTTTTAAAATCAAATCAACAGTCTTTTAGGTTAGATTGACCAACTTAAAGTAAATAATAATTCGACCACGCAGCTGGACCGCTGACGCGAGTTGACCAAATTTCCAAAATTAAGTTTATGTGCCTATGTTTTAGGGTTTCAACCAACAATTTGGGAAATATGTCTACTCAAGAAGGCGTTGAACAGCTGTCTGTGTCTACTAATATATTAGTAGAATTTGTTTCCTCTTAAAGTGGCCTCGCGAGTTTGCACCACTTGGCTTCGAAGCGGGTACTTTTATGGTATTTTACGTTTTGGTCGATTTTGGGGGAACCAAGCGAGCTATAAGGTCGCGTAAAAAAACTAAGTGTGCAGAATAACATCCTATATTTATATTGTTAGAAAAAACTCTAAAAAATTTCATTCTCGTAGTAAAAATCTCAAAAAATAGTTACTTCCGGTTGTTGGATTGTTTGGCTAACGAACTCGTCCGAGCGACATAGACAACCAACACGTGTACTAAATCGGACTTAAAATGCGCTTGCTAGAGTGCGAACACATATATATATACATATGTAAATGAATTTTAATGACACCCCAAAACGTGTTCTGGGGACCGTGATCGGTGCTCATTTGCTACTCCTGAGGGCCACTGCATTAGCTCATTTTTCCTATGGAAATTTGCTAAAAACAAAAATCAACTAAAAATGCTTAGCCCTACTATATTTTAATTCAATTCAAACATTTTTTGTTACATATCTATACTAATATTATAAACAGGTAAAGTTTGTTTTTTTGAGTTTTCCGATTTAAAGCTAATAACATTTGCTACAATATCTCTTTCTATGATTTTACCAGTAAAATGAGTATTTTCCCCGATTTCGGAGTCAAAAGTTGACCAAATCTTAAAATTTCACTTTTTGGAAATATTAAAATTTTTGGAGGGCTGTTACCTTAGTAGGTCTTTTACCTATAAAGCTGGTTCTGGTCTCAAATTGTAGAAAATTTAATCTACTTTAAAATCATAAATAAAACATGTTCTATGAAAAACGCATAGTTTAGTAGATATAGTGAAAAAACCATAAATAGTGTGAAAATTTCATGGTTTTCAAGAGCTATGAAGTTAACACAGATCTTTCGAAGCTGCACTCTTGGATATACACTACTGGTAGTGGTCCTAATAACATATTACAAAATCAGAACTAGCTTGTGTTAGTTTGTGTTTTTAATGTACTAAATGACTGGTCTATTAACTGTGCCTTTAACAATGTATAAATTTTGTATTTTTTTACAAAATCCTTTTTTCAGACAACTTGGCCCATAGTTCTGTAAATAGTCATTGAGTATGCACACACTAAAACCTCATTTTAACCAAAAATTTCAGTTTTTTTAAGAAAAAACATATACTTTATTTTTGATCCAAAAAGTTCATAATATAACAGCAATTTTCAAGCATAAGTTATTGAACTTCCCTTAATTTACAAGTGCAGTACAACACTTAGCTTTATAATTGCCTAATTTTATTAATAACATTTATTATAATCCATTGTAATTATTAAAAAAGAAAAATTTGGTTCAATTTTATAAATTGTAATTATCTAAAATGGGTCTGATCGCATCAACTTCAGATAAACAAAAACGAAAGTGAAATAATAATAGTAAAAGAATTGTAATCGGAATGTACTAAAACCATACTTTAATTTGATTAAGAAACTCATATATGTGAAGACTTGTAATACTAGGCGAATGGCATAAATTATATATTTGACATTGGCTAAATACTTTTTATAATACATCATTGATAAGAAAAATTCATCAAAACAAGAGGAAAATGTAAAGGATATTCAGTAATAATAAAATATT
>JAGFPH010013741.1:6420-25578 GCA_018207615.1 Philaenus spumarius | reverse complement strand
GCAGGTCGGCCAGAATTGTTGGTAGAGGTGGGATGTAAACAGCCTCCTTAACTAGCCTCCACAGGAAAAAGTCAGGTGGCGAGAGATTGGGAGATTTCGGTGGCCATTAGTGTTGAGGTAGGTTGATTTCCTATAACAAAAAAAGGGATTGATTTAAAAAATCGTGCCAATGGGGCAGAGCTCCATCCGGTTGGAAAATGAAGTCTTGTGAATCTTCGGAAAGTTGAGGAAAAATGCATTGTTCCAACATGCAACGTGTATTGTTCCAGGTACGTTATTCCACTTACATTGCTTTCCACAAAAAAAGAATGGTCCATATACTTTTGTCCTGGATAGGCACAGAACACGTTTACCTTCGAGTGTTTTTCATGTTGCAATTTTGGACGAGGTTTTTGCAGACCCCATATGCGAATATTGTGTCTATTCACTTTTTGTGGGGATATCCAGTTTGTTGAAATTGCTTAAACCAACGGCCTTTTTCCTAGTTGGTGGTACAATGCCGAATCGGTACAAAATGCCTGCTGCACTGTAACTATTAACTCACTTTTACTTACTTCTTACTTCTTCATACGAGCTTCCGGCCTCAGGTAATGCCGACGACTCGATGACCATGATATGCCGCAGCCGCCAATGCCCAATACCTCTTGTTCCGCAGTGCGTCTTCCAATTTGTTTTGGCTGTCCTTTAAAGCTTCTCTGAGAGAATCTCTCATTCTGTTCTCCGAGGTGCACTCCAGCAGTATGTGGCCTATGGTCTCCTCTTCGACGCCGCACCTCTCGCATCTGTCGGTTTCCTTCAGTCGAAATTTTCTTAGGTAGCTGTTTGTTACCGCGTGTCCCATTCGAGCTCTTGCCATAAACGTAGCAACGCTGCGGGAGACCCCTCTATACCAGTTTGGTGCGGTAGGTGTTTCCTGGATTTTAAACAAAGACCGTCCAACAGTTTCTTGCTTCCATCTCTCAGTCCATTTCTCCATTACAAATCTTTCAATCTTCCTTTTGCATTTGCTGAGAGAGAATTTTGTGGGTGGGACCGGGTGCATCTCAGCCGCACTTTTAGCTATTTGGTCCGCCAGTTCATTTCCCTGCAATCCACAGTGCGATGGAATCCACTGGAAGACTATGGTTTTTCCAGTCTCCTGTAGGGCTCCTAAAAGGCTCTTTATTTCACTCGTCCGGAAGTAGTAGTCGTCAGGTGTGTTTTTTTTTAATTGCCTCAATGGCCGACTTAGAGTCCGTAAGAATACATATCCTTGAGTCCTTCACCTGCCCACAGCCCACCAGCGCCGCATTGAGGGCCAACAATTCTGCATCCATGCTCGATGCCGAGTTTGCCGGTGCGTAGAAGCGTTCTTTTGTTTTGTCGTTATAATAACCTGCACCAGATTTAGTCCGCTTCAGATCGACGGATCCATCCGTGTAGATCCTCGTATGGTCTCGGTATCTCTCCTCTATCATTTCCAGTGTCTCTGCTTTTAGTAAATTAAGATCTTCGGAGGTACTTTTGGAGTTTCCAGATGGTAGTTCGGTGTATGCTGTGACCTCCGCTTCCCTCCATGGTGGCCAGCTGTGTACCATTGGTATAGGTTCCGGTATAATTGATTCTGCAAACATTTTCATGGCGTCCACCCGACACGTGAAAGACTGTCTGGTTGTTGTCGGTGCCAGTGTGGACAAGGGGTGATCATTTGGGAGAGTCTGTGTCTTGATCCATTTGGTCAAAATGTTTTTTTCTATAAGGAGGTCAATAGGCTCAAGATGTGCTTCAATTTCCATTGCCGCTATTGGAGACGTACTTGGGCAGCCCAGTATTATTCTGAGGGCAGCTGATTGGATTTGCTGGATCTTTTTTAAGTGCGTGCATGCCGCAGAGCCCCAAACTTCGCTACAGTACAACATCTTAGGCCGCACATAGGAGGAGTAAAGCATCCTGAGTGTTGATGTGTCCGCTCCCCAATTTCTGTTTGCAACTGCTTTGATGGTGTTTACTCTTTTGCTGCATTGATTTCTTACCTCGTCAGTATGTTTGTTCCATAGTAGCTTTGGATCAAGGTGTAATCCCAGGAGCTTCGGGCATTCATTCACCCTCAGTTCACGGTTCTCTATAAGTAGTCGCGGTTTGTATTCTTTAAGCGTGTTGCGTCTTGTAAAGAATGCACATTCCGTCTTTGCTGTCGATATTGTTAAGGACCACTTCAAGCACCACTTGACCACCCCATCCAGCGCTCTTTGAAGGAGAGCGCAGGCTTTGTCCGGTGAGTCGTCCACGGCGAACATGGTAACGTCGTCAGCAAACACCACCAGGTCCACTCCCTCAGGCAGAGCACTGCTCAAGTCGTGTAGGGCGATGTTAAACAGTGTTGGGCTGATGGTTGAACCCTGTATTATTCCATTCTCCAACTTAGCAGGTTTCGATAGCTTTCCATTTACGGTCGTTCTCACTATCCTTTCACTGAGGAAATTTGTAAGATACCTGAGGGTGTTGCCCCTCAGTCCCATCCTCGCGCTTTGCAACAGTATAGTTTTATGCGGTACCTTGTCAAAAGCAGCCTCAAAGTCCAGAAGCACCGCTACTGTCGATTTGTTTTGATTAAAGCCTTTGTAGATTTTATTCGTAAGGTACAGCAGCGCATCATTAGTACTTCGTCTTTTCCTGAATCCGAACTGCTTTGCATCCAGCAGGTTTTCTGACTCCAACTTGTAAGACAGTCTATTATTCACCAATCTTTCCATAAGTTTGCCAAGGCACGAAGTGAGTGCAATGGGCCTGTAGGATGTAACCAAGCTTTGGTCCTTCTGAGGCTTAGGCAATGGCACTATGAGCGATGTTTTCCATTCTTGCGGAATTTTTCCCGTTCTCCATATTGAGTTAAAGAGCCCCAGTATTTTATTTAACATTTTCGGTGCGCAATGCTTCAGCATATCGTTGTGGATGTTGTCCTGTCCAGGAGCAGAGGCATGAAGTCTATCAATTCCATCTCGTAGCTCGTTCATGGTGAACGCGGCATCTCCGTCGTCTCTAGCCAGGGAAAGGAGTTCAAAATTTGCGGTCAGCTCCATCTCCTGTGCAGTTAGAGTTTTAGGCCAACCTACTGCTTTTCCGGCTTTGCTGCTGTAGTAGTAGTTGAAGGCATCAGCCTTTTCACTATCTTCCTCAAGCCACTCTCCTGTTTGGGTCTTGATATGGTTGATCTTGGTGCCAGTTCTGCCCTCTATTGCGTTGAATTTCTTCCATACAGTTGAGCTGGGTGTATTTTCGTTAATGGAGGCGACAAACTGTTGCCAGGCACTTCTTTTTGCTGCCAAAATCTCCCTGCGTAGCTTCGCGTTCCATTTATTATATGTCTGTCGACAAGAACTTGTCCGTCTGCGCTTCCATCTCCTTCTAGCACTTTGTCTTTTCTCTCTGATCGTTTGGAGTTCGTCATTCCACCAGATGTTTATTGGGTGCTGTGCATTTTTTATTCTTTTTTCGGGAATTGACCTGTCCGCTGCCTCTTTCAGTTCTCTTTCTATGGCCTTTAGATCATAATCTTCTGCGTTGCAATCCTCTGTGGCTGTACAGAACGCTTTCCAGTCTGCCTTCTTTATATTGTATTTCCCTCTTATGACGTGCGGGTTGTTAACTCTCTTTCCATCAAGTTTAATGGAAAACGTTATAGGGAAGTGGTCACTGCCAATGTCTTTTCCGACTTTCCATCTTTCAACATATGCTTCCATAGCCGGAGTGACGAGGGTGAGGTCGAGTGTGCTAAGGGAGTAGGATGATGGAGATTGATAAGTTGGCTCCTTGAGATGGTTTTTAAGTATCAGGTTTTCGTTTTGCAGCCAGTCGAACAATGTTTTCCCATTCTGGTTTTCATCTCCCTTGTTCCAAAAGCTATGCCTACTATTAAAGTCACCCATCAAGATGCATCTCCGTGTGGCTGGGGCCAATAAGGTCAAATCATTTGGTTTTAATCCTTGAGAAGGTATGTACACGTTGGTAATCGTGCTGGTGAGGTCTTTTCCGAATCTCACCTTCGTTTTGATATATTCTATTTGATTATCAATGTACGATGTGCTCTCCTCAACATAAACTGTGTTATGTATAAGTGTCATCAGCCCTCCTCCACGTCCTGAGTCTCTAATCAGATTGAACATTTGGAAGTCCTTGAATTTTGGATGAAATTGCTTGTTTTTTGGCAGCGAAGCCTCTTGGATGCAGACTATCCTTGCTCCTGTCTCTGTCATGTACTTCTTGAGTTCGTCCACTTTGTTCATCATGGACCTTGCATTCCATTGCATTACAATCACTTCGTTTGTCTTGTCCCTCTTTTCCTCTCCCGGAGGACGGGGTTTTGGTTTTTTCCTCTCTTGGTAAGATTTACCCAGGGAGACGTGGCCCTCACACTTGTTTGCTTCTCTCATCAGGCGTTCATATAAGTTTTTTGCGAGGATCCTAGTTGGGCACCAAATTTCGATTCGTTCCATTTTATCTTTGCCTCTCTTTCACTTTTTGCAAACTCGATAATGCAGAAGACCTTATGCTGCGTAGTAGCGATCTTACTCACAATTAACAGTGACACAAAATGGCTGCTTATTGACGTGAGTACCCTAGCAGCCGTTTACGCAACTGTCACTGCCCAAGCGTTGTTAAACAAAACTTTTTCCTTCAGTATGTAAACTGTTCATAGTCAATTTATATTTCATAAAATACCAATTAATTAAATTGGGTCCACAGTTTTCAATAACCCTGTATAATAAAAATATGCAATCTTTGTACAATAAATTTAGTTGTAGCTATTTTATTACATACTTTGATTTAATAAATTCTATTGAGTACAAGAATCAAGCTAAACTATTAAGTTAAAATTTCGCATTTTTACAAACCCAGGCAAGCCCAGTTATTTCAGCTTAATTGTACTGAATAAAACACTGGTTTTTGAAAAAAAGAGTCACTCCAGCAAAACTACATTTTAACTACAGTAGGTACCTACTTCTATTTATTATTATTCACAAGGTTTTTAATTATTAAAAAATAATTGTTTCTCACTGACCAACTATTGTTGTTAAGTTATTCTCATAGTATTTTAATACTGTACATAATTAAAGCTTAGTTTTAAAAATTTTCTTTCAACACATCAAGGATAATCTTAGTACATCCAAATCTAAGCACATATTTATAATATTATCTGAAAATTATTCATCCAAGACAGGCCAACTCCATTAAGTTCGGGCAAGGGAGTTTTTAGTATATGCCTACTCTGGTTACATATAAATAAAATCTACTATATAATAGAAATTCAAGGATACAATCTGTGATCTGTTGCGTGGATTCCTTTCGCGGACTTTCTCCAAGTGCCTGTGTCGGGAGAGCTCACGATCTCGCGCTGTAAAGATATTTTTTACCTCATCCTTAGCATGGCGGCAAACTTCATCGTATTGACTTAGTTCTTTAATCACCTTAAGATCTAATCGTTGGACCTGGACATCCCTATAGCAAAATATTCATAAATTAATAACATTTAATATGTGTAAAACAGGTGCAGTAATATAAAAAAATAAATTAGCATGACTTGTGAGAACTTGATAGAATAAAACATGAACAGAGAATCTCACAACTAATATGTTTATTAACATTTTTTTAAACCCTAAACATAACCACTGTATACATTACCAAAAACATCAACAAATAAACAGTGTACTATCGAAAAAAAAGACTTAAAATTATTTGAGGTAAATACATATGATAAATATTTGAAATTCAACAAACAACAAAAGAAGTAACTAAAAGTCAGATGCTTTAAAAACTCTTTGTGATCCTCCAACAAATTTTTGTTAAATTATTTAAGTTGTTGAAGAATAAAACTACAACACAGAATCTTAACGTGTTTCAACGACAATTTTGCCATCTCCAGTGATGCTCGAGTTACAATAATCAAACTATAATGACAATGTCATTGAAACGTGTCAGTTGTTTAATTCATTTTATTACTGGTACCTGTTACGGGGAAAAAACATTGACTTTGTGCAAAGTCATTTTTTGTTAATTATGGGGAATTAATAATTTAGAATTAATTTTAAAAAATACAGTTGAATATACAGTCTTAACTAGATTAATTGGCATACGGTGACCAAAGTTAATTTGTGTTATAATAGAGGTAAAAATGTTTTTGTAAAAGTGTGACACAACTTGGTTTAAGAGCGGATTCATAATTTAAAGAACTAATAGTTAACTTTACTTAGTGAGAAAACGACTGGAGACTGTTATCAAAGTTATTAATGCATTTGACCAAACCTGTAATCCTCAACCAATGACAAAGTACTAGAAACCTCAGCCAAACCATATTTAAGTGATTTGTTGATAGACTCCGATTCAGAATAGTCAGCTAAGACTTTAGCTAGTTCATCTCCCACATCTCTCAATCTGTAAACAAATACATATTGAGCTGTACCTAGATTACTTTCTTACATCAGAACAACAAAAAAGGCAAAGTACAAAAGGGTTTTTTTTTCAAAATAAACAATACAACACCTTAGAATAAATATCACATGCGTTTTCAAACTGATACCAACCAAACAATTTTCAAACTAATATTCACAAGATCTGTTTATCTCAATAAGTACCCTACAGGCCTATATTAAAAAAATTTCAAATAATATTCCGTTAACTGAGTACTTTGTGTGAACATTTATAACAGAGATCATCAGACACCCAAGATTCTTGAAGTATAAACAAAGGTTTCACTACATTAACATAGAGGCCAAATTTATCCACAAACGTTTGTTTGTTGTTACACATTTTAAAATGTTTTATTATTAGAAAAAATAAAAGTATTTTAGTAAAATGTCTTTAAAAACAAATAAATTCAACTTGTTTATATTTTTATAAGTAACTAGTGGACCGGGCAATGCTTCGCTATTGCTTGATTTACCTAACCTAAAATTATAGGCCTATTCAGTTTTTGATCCAAATCAGTTGTTGATTAAAATCAGCTGTTGATCAAAATCAGCTGTTTTAAGCTTTTCATACGAACAGCTGTTTTTTGTGCCCCTGATAAAATCAAAAGAAATCTTTCTTCTTCTTCCTTAAGATTGACCTTCCATAAGATTAACATGGCAACTTTGAGGGCCACTGGGGCGAAGCCCTTAACATACATTGAGCTCATTTTAAGGGAAGCACAACTTCAGAGTGAGCTCTGTAAAATGACACCAAAAACATCAAAATCGGTTAAAAACTCTAGGAGGAGTTCTACTCACAAAATAACCAATAGCAAATTAATTATTTTATAAGTAATTATTTATTTTTTCACCTGGCAGTTTTTCTTGAATAAGCGGCAAATATTGAACAGAGTTGTGCAAAGTTGGATTCTACAGTTGATATTCTTTCTTGAATGAACCTAGCTTGTTGTTCACTATAAGTGGTACAAAACATTTTTCAGTTTAATTAAGTAAACATAGATTATAATATAAATATTATTTCTGGGTACCAACATGAAATCAAGAATTGACTATCATTTTATCATGTAGATTAACTTATTTATCGTACTAAGAACTAAAGGCTTTACTTTTATTTGAACATTCATTTGAGACCATATTGGCATAGAGGTTATACTGTTCAGAATGAGAAAGTGAAGTTATGAAAAGAAGTTAATCTATCAAAATATCCATGGTCATCTTTTGTGAGTAATTAAGCAAGGTTTGAAAGCAAAATTGATTGAAATCAGAAGCAAAAAGTAAAACTTGAGCCTGGCGTAGTAAACAGCATGGCACACAATACACTTAATTCACAGGCAAAGACAAGAAATACAAATGAAATAATGTAACTAATAATTTGTTTATTAACAAGAAAAATTATACACCCTTAATTTAAAAAAGTATATATAAAAATTGATACGCCCCTGAAATAAATTGAGTAGGCCTACTATAGTATCTAGGTTAGTAGTATTAAAGCAGACAATTCTAACAATGTATTAACAAGATTAAAGGCCCAGAAAAATAAATTCACCCTAAAAAAATATAGCCTGAAGTTCTAATAACTTATTCCTATATAGCCTCTAATCCCAGTAAGTTATGTTTCAAGCAAATATTCCCGTATTGAGATATGTTATATATTCTAACAATTAATTAACACAATTCAAGGCACGGAAAAAGAAATACAAATGAATAGGCTATCTTACTTTAAAAGTCGTCATGTGATGAAGAACTTGTGACGTTTGCTGACGGTTCATCACACTCTACTGGAGATTTACTTTAGTCGATGTATCTTACAGCCGGCTAATTGCCTTATCTTACCTTTTCTTGTTTACTGTTCCGGCTCTTCAAACAAGTTCATTTGTCTATTTCAGTCCATTCACGATAAAGGTTGTTAGTTGGGTTGGTTTTGATAGAATAAACTTAGAACACAAAATATCACAACTAATATGTTTATTAACTCATCAAATGCGTTTCAACGACAAAGTCTTCAGTGTTGCATGAGCTACAATAGTCTAACTATATAACTGGCTCATAGCTGAGTTATAGTTTGATTATTGTAGCTCATGCATCACTGAAGGTGGCGACTTTGTCGTTGAAACGCGTTTGAGTTAATAAACGTATTAGTTGTGAGATTTTGTGTTCTAAGTTTATTCTATCAAGTATATCTTCTCACAAGTCAAGCTCAATATTTATTTTTAAGTAGGGCCTATGGGTTGGTTTGGTTCAAATATACTGGGACTAGATACAATAGGCCTACTATATTAAGTTAGAACTTCAGGATATTTTTTTCTCGTTTATTTATGGTGAATTTATTTTTCCGGGCCTTTAATAATGTTAATTATTTGTTAGAATACATAAATACGAAACATATGTCAATATGGGAAGATTTGCTTCTGACAAAGTAGGGATAATACTAAACAATTACGCTAGGCCTTAGGCTACCTTAAATTAAATTTTACAATAACCTAGGTTAGCAAAACCTATAACTACACATGAGGTACTATGCTTTACCATAAAATATTTTCAGGACGACTAGCTCTAACAATACTCATAATTATTTACAGTTAGGTTTTAAATAATTATAGTAGGCCTAAATATAGCCTAGGTTACTTTTGATGCAACAATACTAGGTAACTTAAAAATTGGCATAATCCAAATAATTCTAACTAGATTCATTAAAATTTTACACTCAGAAAAGATAAGACACTCAAATAACAAAACTGTCAAAGAATCAAATGAAGAATATTTCACTTCACAATGCTGAGTGCTGAGTATTTTGACAGGCAGTAGTAAGTAGTAACTCTTTTCTACAGACTGACAGTTATTGTTATTTATAATCTGTTGCTTGGCAACAGTTTGTTTGTTTTTCGAGTAAACCGGACGTGGAAAACAACCGGGAATAAAGTCTATTCGACTCTAGTTCCGCTTAATACTCAATGCTCACTGTTGATTCGTTGAGATTCGAATCGGACCCTAGTTCTAGTTGTTTATCATAGGACGCTTTCTTGATTCAAGTATTATATTTCTTCGTTCTGTCGTTTTATGTCCTCTGCTCACTGCTCAGTCGCTTTCGCTCATCCGCTCCACGGTATATAGAATACTAACGGTAGGGTTCACGAGTGGATGCGCAGAACTCGTGACATAATCGGTGCCCAATTTCTCATAAGCTTCTCATGGAGCCTTGTGTAAAAATTGAATAACTTTAAAAATATTTAACCGATTTTAATAAAATTTGTACCACACATAGAAAACATATCTTTAAAATAACATAAAAAATCAGATTGTTACAACAAATTTTAATACCTTTACCGATTAGGCCTATAAAATTACTATTTCAAATTCGACAAATGGTGAACAATATTTGTTTTATTTTCTGTTATTTAACATTTATTTTAATTTTGTATTTGGTTATGAATAAAATAAGTTATAGAGAATGTTATTGTGAATCCAAATCTTTTTTAATATTTAAAATCAAATATATATATCAAAAGATATGTACATTTAAAAAATGTATTGTATAATTTTGTTTACGAAGTATAGCCTATATGTTTTCGATACTAAAAATGTAATAATAATAATTTATAAACAAAGTAATTCATCATATTATCTTGATGACTTTTTCACAGAATGTGTATAATAATATACTCTGTTAATACGACTGCAATCGATAATAAACAGCTGATTTTCATTTCTCTTAGCAGTGGCATAGATCATGAGTAATAAAATTATATTGTATTAGGTTTTGTAAAATGTCATTGTATTAGGTTATCCAAATACAATGACAGTGGGCACCGATGACGTCAAGAGTAGATGCGCGTGAACCCTACCGTTAGTCTATACTAATATTATAAAGAGGTAAAGTTTGTTTGTTTGTTTGTATGTAGGGGGTAATCTCTGGCTCTACTGAACCGATTGAAAAAATAGTTTTACTAATAAAAAGCTACGCTATCCCTGAGTAACATAGGCTATAATTAATTTCGGTAAAAACCTTTTTTTATTTCATTATATTTGTAAATTTAGTCGGAAAAAATCTTAGGTTAGGTTTTGAATGATAAATCAACACATGTATTTACATTTAATACCATAGCAACCAATTGAATAAAATAACATATAACATAGCTGCTTTAATATTTCCATTAACAGTTGATTTCAAAATTTTAAGCAATTATTTTTGTATTTCCACCTTTTAGGTTAGGGTTTTAAAGTGTAAACCTGAGCCTTGCTGGTTCTTTTAACCATTATTAGCGAATTTCCATAGGAAAAATGAGCTATTGCAGTGGCCCTTATGGTGAGACCCAAGGTCGGGAGTAGCAAATGAGCACCGATCATGGTCCCCAGAACACGTTTTAGGGTGTCAAAAAATTCATATATATATATATATATGTATATATGTGTTCGCACTCTAGCGGCCGCATTTTAAATCCGATTTGGTCCAAATTTGGTACACGTGTTGGTTGTCTATGTGGCTCGGACGAGTTCGTTAGCCAAAAAAATCCAACAACCGGAAGTACGTGTTTTGACCGGAAGTAACAACTTTTTGAGATTTTTACAACGAGAATGAAAATTTTTTAGAGTTTTTTTTAACAATATAAATGCAGGATGTTATTCTGCGCATTTTGTTTTTTACGCGACCTTATAGATCGCTTGGTTCCCCCAAAATCGATAAAAACGTAAAATACCATAAAAGTACCCAGTTCAAAGCCAAGTGATGCAAACTCGCGAGGCCACTAGGAGGAAACAAATTCTACTAATATATTGCGTACACAGAGACAGCTGTTCAACGCCGTCGTGAGTAGACCTATTTCCCACAGTTGACTTGTGGTATTGGTTCGGTGAATACGTATTTTGTGTAGCCTCTATCAATATTAACAAACAAGCTTAATCTTGTAGTTTTTTGTGATTTCGTTTAATTTTGTGTTAACAATGTGATTTATTTCTTATTGTTTTTCTGTTTTCTGGTAAAAATAAGGTGTAATTCAATAGTTTTAGTATCTGTCTTAGTCATAAGATAATTTTAGGCTTTTGGTAAGCCTTAAACATCTTTTTATACCTGGGCCTATTTTAGGCCTAGGGTAGGTCAATATGGCATTCTATAATGAGAGCGAAACAAGAGCAGCGATTGATTCAATTATTGAGCATAGCTCAGATGTAGTAGAAGTTAATAACAGTTTAGTACATCCTGATAAAACTTTAGAAAATAATAAAACCCATGTGTTAGAGGAAGATAATCTAAATAAAGCATTTAAAAGATCCTACACTAGTAGTCCTTTAGGCAATGCTTCCCCTCCAAACAAAAAGGGTAGAACTAGGCCTAGGCAATATAATTCCTCAAGTCTAGGCCCTTTTGAAGTTATTATTAAATCTAAGGATAGTAGACCAATCCACCCAATTAAAATTGGGAAAATATTAGAGCAGAACCATAGCGGTATAGAAAGCATAACAAAACAAGGTCGATCCTTAGTCGTCCTCTGTCAAAATTATAAGGCAGCAAATAGCCTAGTTACGTCAACCTCCCTAGGTGAATATTTAGTATTTGTACCAGCTCAACGAGTTGAAACGATAGGCCTAATATTTATTGAAACAGATGTAGAGGAGGATGAAATTTTAAGGGAGGCCCAATGTAGGCCCAATAATATTGCAATTATAAATGCTAAAAGGGTAACAAAAAAAAAAAGATAATAGTTTTATTAAAACCTTTTGTGTTAAACTTACTTTTGAAGGCACTGTTTTGCCTAGAGAAATTAAACTTAATTATGTAATATTCCCTGTAAGGGAGTATGTTTTCCCTGTAGTGCAATGTTATAGATGTTTCTCCTTTGGGCACTTTGCCAGTGCACCATGTAATAACACACATAAATGTAAAACTTGTGGTGAAGCCTTTCATGAACAATGTGATAGAGTAAATAACCCCAATTGCGTTAACTGTAAAGGTAGCCATGAGGCTACAAATAAAAAATGTCCTGAATACCTCAGGCAGAAAGAAATAAAAAGTAGGATGAGTATTTTTAAAGAATCCTTTACAGTAGCTAGCAAAGCATGCCCTATTACATATGGTGAGATAGGCCTCCGACCTACCTCCTATGCAAACGTTACAAGGAGAAAGACTCCTAAGATGCAATATAAGTATACATCTATTGAAACACCAAACAGGTACCACACTTTATCCTCTGATGAAGACGATAGTACGTTTATTGAAAGCGTGTTAGAGAAAAATTTATCTGAAAATGGCAGCAAACCACGAGGCTCCCATAGAAACACAAAATTAGTTATAAGACCATCCAAAAATAGAGTGGAAAAAAATAAGGAATTTTATTTTAATACAACTCAAAAGCCCTTTAGAAATCCTCCAATAGAAGGCCTAATGGCCAAGGACATTAGTGTACTCGAGCGTCCATCCCCACAGTCTTCCCCTGGTGGCTCGAGACATAACAGTATAACAAGGAAAGAAACTCCTAAAAATATGATTTTTGATGATATAAGATTTAAAAATAAATACAATGAGTGGGCTAAGCATTTCCTAACCAAAATAGAAAAAAAAGGAGTAAAACATTTAAGTTTTGAAAATTTAACAGAGTATATGGCAGATTTTTGCAACTTATTAGTTAACAGTTTAGAAAATGTCAATTTTAATAGAAATTAAGATAGGTCTAAATGGAACAGATTAATATAATACAATGGAATGCTCAGTCTCTGGCTGGTAAATGGTCAGAGCTGAGTCACCTACTAAATAGTTTAAATATTAAAATTGCTTTAATTCAAGAAACATGGCTAAAACCTGAACAAAAATTTAAATTAAAAAATTATGAAATTGTAAGGCAAGATCGGGATGATGACTATGGTGGGGTCATGATAATAATTCATGACTCACTTAGATGGGTACAAAAATTTTATATAACAGGTCAAGGCGCAAACAATATTGAACATCTAGGTATAACAATTCAACAATTTAGTGTCCCTATAAATATTTTTAATTTGTATGTTAACCAAATAAACGTTGAAAGTTCTATCTGGTCCAAGGACATTTTTAAACATGACTCTGGCTACTCTATATTGGCGGGAGATTTCAACGCCCACCATAGTGAATGGGGCTGTAACAACTGCTGCCCGAGAGGCACAGACATTTTTTCAGCATACTGTAACTCCCATTACATTTTACTTAATCAAGGTGAACATACAACAGTACATACCATAACCAGACATAGTAATGCTCTTGACTTATCCTTTGTAACACCTCAATGCATGAATTTGGTTCAGAATTGGAGGGTTGCTGCAGATTCTATGGGAAGCGACCACTTCCCGATTTTCATATCTTTAAATATTACACCATTTTTAATTTATTCTCATCCAAATAATATGAGTAAAAGGAATAAACTCCTTCAATCCCAAATTAAAAGAAATTTTAAAAAGGCAGACTGGAAAAAATATAAATTAATAATAGAGAGGGTTATAGACGGATTCCAGGAAAGGAATAGAAATGTGAACCTAGATGCATTGTATACAATTATAAATAGGGCTGCAGATCTTTCAATCCCAACATTTAAAATCCCATCTGGTGGGTCAAAATTTTCTCCAAAATCATGGTGGACAGAGTCATGTAGTGAAGCAGTAGCAAAAAGACGGTTAGCGTTCAAAAATTTCAAAAAACATATGTCCCCCGAAAATTACTTAATTTTCAAAAATTCTCAAAAATCAGCCAAACATATAATAAACCAAGCAAAAAGGGACGGTTGGGCTGACGTCTGTCATAGTTTAGCTTATGTCACCCCCGGGAAGGCTTGGTCCTTGATCAGGGGTCTCCGAGGGCAGAGCAAGGGTTGGGGTAGGAACCGCCTCTCTGAGGATAGTGCTCTGGCCTTACAATTCATGTCCATTGTCGTTCCTGACTATGCACCAACTCTAAATGAGGTACAAATGCCACATATTAAAGATAGACCACATTATTTAGACAATCCTTTTACGATAAAGGAACTGCAAAATGCCATAAATTCAAAGAAAAAAGACACAGCACCAGGAATTGACGCAGTTACCTATTCTATGATAAGACACCTTCCATACAATGCAATGCACATCCTTTTGCAAATATATAATAATATCTGGGCTGGCGGTGAAGTGCCGTTAATTTGGAAATCGATCAAAATAATAGGTCTCCCGAAACCCGGCAAAGATATAAAAGACCCAAGTTCTTACAGGCCTATTTCTTTAATTTCATGTATGGGAAAGATAATTAATAATATGGTTAAAGTACGATTAGAATGGTTTACTGAAAAAAATAATATATTATCGGACACACAGTTTGGTTTCAGACGGGGTAGGGGTTGCGGTGACCATTTACTCCAGTTCGCAACCGACATTGAAATAGCAAGAACAAAAAACCATTCAGTATTTGCTGCATCACTGGATATCAGTGGAGCTTATGACAACATATCCATACCAGTCTTACTTAGCAAAATGTACAAATTCAATATCCCAACAATATTTATTAGGTATTGTTTTAGGTGGCTCACATGCAGGAAGTTAACATTTTGCTTAGATGGGGATGTAATTAACAGAATAAATTTTAAAGGCCTCCCTCAAGGAAGTATCCTAAGCCCCCTACTTTTTTCAATATATATAGCAGAAACAAACATGTTAGTTAACCCAAGTGTAAAGTCGCTCCAATATGCAGATGACATATTGCTTTATACAATACACAAAACAATAGAAACAGCAAAAATTGAATTACAAAATGCACTAAAAGATATAGTTGAGGCTTTTGATAAATTACATCTAACGTTTAACCCCAATAAATGTAAAGCCATCCTTTTTACAAGGCACAGAATTTTAAACAATATCCTATCACTCAGAATGAACGATAAACTCATTGACATAGTAGAGAATGTTAAAATTTTGGGTGTCTGGTTTGACAGTAAATTTAATTTTAATAAACAAATAGTAGAGACAAGTCAAACATGCTGGAGGGAACTAAATATTCTTAAATCTCTCACCTTGGGAACTCACCCAAAATTTATGTTGATAGTCTACAAAGGGATGATTAGAGCAAAACTGGAATATTGTTCCTTTCTCTTTGGTCATGCTGCTAAAAAATATATTAATCGGCTAATAATGGTCCAAAACGCAGCTATTAGACTCTGTTTGGGAGCGTATAAATCCACACCCATAATAGCCCTAGAGAGGGAAGCAGCCATCCCTCCCCTGAGAACTAGATATCAGCTTTTGGCTGATAGGATGATAATTAAGGTACTTAGTGATAGGACACACCCAACCTTTTTAAACATTCATGATTTAGAAATACTTACATCTCATCACAAATTCTGGTTAAAAAAAAATACACCACTTTATATTCTTGCGGTAAGAAACCTGGTATCACAACTTAATACAGAACAGCTTGAAAGTTCACAAACCCCTTATTTTGCCTTTGATAAACCTATTTCAATGATGAGCAAAATTAATTTTACAGTTAATACAACAGTTGAAGGCATAGACACAAAAAATAATTATGATCAACAACAATTATACCAATGTACTATGAATAATATTACAAATTTTTCAAATGAATTTTATAAAATATATACGGATGGGTCAAAGTGTGAAGGGTCTGTAGGGATAGCGGTATGGGATGAAACTTGTCAATTAGGTTTCGGACTCAAATTGAACAAGGTTATGTCAAGTTTAAGTGCTGAGTTATATGCTTTGTATAAGGCTATTGAGTATGCATTCTCTAACATAAGGTCTAATTTAACAGTTATCTTTACGGATTCCCAAACAAGCCTTCATATGATTAATGCCTTTTTTCTAATGAAATGTAATGAGGAGATAGTTTATAAAATAATATCCTTACTATTAGGTAACCCTGATAAAGTAATAGTTTTCCAGTGGATTCCAGGTCATGTGGGTATCCATGGGAATGAGCAAGCAGACGCATTAGCAAAAAAAGCTGCACTTGAAGGGGATTTAATTGACTGCATAGTACCTAAAAGGGATATAGTTCATTTAATTAAAAATCAACACAGTAAAAAAGTAAATGATATTTTTGACAATACGGCTAAAGCAGAATGGTACAAGGAAGTACAACCTGACATGGTTATAACACCTTGGTTTACCACCTGCAAATGGAAAAGAAATAATATAACTGCATTATGTAGGATCAGGTTCGGACATGCAAATACAGGGTCATATTTGTATCGTATAGGCAAAAGAGACACACCTAACTGTATGTTGTGTCTAGATAATGTACCGGAAACACTACAGCACATAGTAATTGATTGTAAAGCATACAGGACCGAACGAAATTCACTTATCAGTTGTCTCAGAAAAGAAAACTGGCGTCCCCCCATTAGGTTGCAGGAAATTCTAAATCTAGGTAACCAGGAAATTTTTAAAAATATTTTTATTTTTATTAAATCTATAAAAAGGGAAATATAAACATAAATAAGCGATCTTAATTCTAGGTATCTGGTTAGGATAGTGTAAATTGGGAATTTTTAGGATAGAGATAGGGAAACCTCTTCCCCCCCAATTTGAGATAGTGACACATATATGTTGTAGTTAAATGTTTTCCTGAGGCTCGTGGGTCTTCATAATCCATGGTCCAACACCTTTCGGGAAAGCCTGAAGGACCTCTGGCGAGAAGATTTCCCTGTCTAATCCTTCTTTAAAATAGGAAATGTGTTTTTATTTATTTTTGAAACCCGACTTATTAATCTTGTGTATATAGTGCTAACACTTGTTTGTTGTAGGCTCAAGCTACAAATTGACACAGAACTAATTAATAAAAGTCATGTATATAACAATACTAACATTGAATTACTAATATGACAAAGAAATTACCAGTGCTACCATAACCACAAGAGTCAACTTAGTGAAGTGTTATATTCGGAAAGTGTGTTGTTTTGTTTTTTAAATTTGTGTAAAAAAGTGCTTCGTACAAGAAGGCTTCATGCTTATATAGGCAAAGCCTTTGGTTTCAAACCACAAAAGCCACACCGGCAAAGAACAAAAAAAAAAAAAAAACCTATTTCCCAATTTCCCAAATTGTTGGTTGAAACCCTAAAACATAGGCATATAAACTTAATTTTGGAAATTTGCTCGACTCACGTCAGCGGTCCAGCTGCGTGGTCGATTTATTAACTGCTGTTATAATAGGCGATGATAACCACCTAGGTTTTTCGCCTTTAAAAACAAAAAAAAACTGCTGTTATAAAATATAAGAAATAATTTGGTTTGTACATTTAACAATATTTACCATTTTAGTTTTGAGGTTATTATGTTTTTAGAAGGTACCATTGGGGGTTGGCGTGCGGAGCACGCAGGGGTCTTCCCTAGTATTCTATATTTCTATATACCGTGATCCGCTCTGCCGCTCAGTGGCTGTCTGCCAGCTGCTTGCTGTACGTACCAGGAACAGTGTTTCCATATTGAGGTGAAATATACATTTGAGGCAGTGAGTGCACTAATGGAATTTCGCACAAAAATTAACATTTGAGTTGACATCATTCTTTAAAGGCACTAATCTGTGTCCTAGCAATATTTTCATTGTTGTGGGAAGCAGACGTGGCTCAACCCACACCAGCTTTTGTTGTTTCATTTTATTATGTTTTACTAGGCCATTTACAGTGCTTCAAAAAAATGCAAATGTGGACAAAACGTGCGAACTCCGATATGTTTACATAAATCGCTTTCAAATGAGCTCAATAATATTAAGCCCATAATTTATGTAATTACGAGTTTTTGGAAATAACTCAAAAAGTATAATAGATAGCAAACAAATAGCTATACTTTTTTTGTGAGGAATTTTCATCTGCGTTGTTTGAAATAAACGAAGTTTAAATGTTGCAATAAAAGTTATTAACAAAAAACCGTTTTTTAATTAACATTTAAATTTTGTGGCCCCTGTTTGGCCTAAGAACATGCGGTTTTCGGCAGAAGGTGGGTATTTTGATGTAGATTAAGCCCACAAATTTTTTTGTATATTCCCAAAATATTTGTCAAAAACTATAAAAAAAAAAACATATTAGATGACCTTGCTGCTGAAGAAAAATCGATCGATTTTGATGTTTCAGGTCTTAATCTCTTAATAAGACTTTATATTTTCATAATCAAATGGTTTTGTATTTTTAACAATTTTTTAAATGTTTTTTTACCGTTTTGTAAAAAAAACGCGTTTTCTGAAACGGTTTTTTATTAATACAGTAACTTTTGCAATTTTAATTGTATCAAATCTCAATTTGCTGCAAATTAAAGAAGAATCCAATACGAGCATTTCAAGAAATAAAAGTCCTGATAGCTCAAACAGGGCCCATTTGATGGGCCTTTTTGCATTTGGTGCAGCTGCTCTACATAGAAAAATACAAAAACTATAAGAATCAGTAAGATTTAAACGTTCATAAATAATTGGAATATAGGTAATTTTTCAAATTCATAGGGATCGAGTATCCGCGAGTTAATTACAATGAATAAAATAAAAAACTTCTCGCGCTGCGGGGGGAAGGTGCACCGTAGCAACATTTTTATTTGTTTTCTTTATTAGTTAATATTTTGAAAGTGTCATTATTTAATTAATTGGGGTCACTGGTGTGTTATGCCCAGAAATATGAAAGCTAAAACTATTCAGTGAACGATACTGTATAGTCAATTGAAATAACAGACGCGCCGCGAGACGAGCCCAATTAATTAATCAAACTTCAAACTAGCCGAAATAAAA
>JAGFPH010013740.1:0-17211 GCA_018207615.1 Philaenus spumarius | reverse complement strand
TACTGTAATGGTGTAGTGTTTGTTTATTTTTTGAATAAATATTAAATGTACATATAAATAATCTCCAGTGTGTGTTTATTGGTGTGGTGTAGTTCTTTGTTTAATACGTTTTTGATTTAGATGTGCCTAAATTAGGTTATGTTAACATTGGCATCTGAACAGGTTTGTTATGTTTGTTTACCTTTCATTCGAGGCTAGGCCTAAATACTTTAATTTGTACCTTTTAAATTTTACAATTTGAGTTTTAATATGCTGAGGTTATGTGATGGTATTTTGTACCATTATAGATGATATAATATATAATAAGTCTATTTTTACTTTTAATAAAAATTGTATACATATTTTTTTAAATATACATGTACTCCACCTTAAAAATGCCTAGCACTGAAGGGTATTATAGTCACCTTTTTGAGGGTTAAATAGCATAACTGTGTATGTGTAATGTCTCAAAACCGAATAAAAAATATGCATTTTAAATTTTTTCTGAATACTTCTTTAGAATAATAATTGATTGTTGTAACTGCACACTTGTGCTTGAGATTGAAATTAATCAGTTGTTTACTGTGTATTTATTTTCGCCATTTGCTCAACATGTACTTTTTATTAATATGGTTCTTTGTCTATTAATTTAAACAATCGCAATGCCATAAAAATAAAATACTTTTCAGAAATTTCTGAACTATCATTCTACTTTTCTGAACTTCACCAGAATAGCTAGTCCTGTGGTTCTTGTTTAAGGCTAAACAAAGTAGCTTCTAATGTTATGTTACCGTACATGGTTTATTCTAACCTGCAAATCCCATCAAACAAGCACAGTACAGTTGATGTGTAAAACTAGGTGTGACGAAGCTCGTTTGGTTAATCATAGTTAAGACCATTCGTTCTGGATCGAGGAAGATTCTCTGTCGACAGATCGCTTCATTTTGACAACTACACGGTATGGTAACATTTCCATAGCCAGCGGACTCCAAGATTTCATTTACAGTTGACAGTTCGACTCCCTGTAGAAATAAAGTGTTTGAATTGTTTAACGAATGGACACAAATTGGGCAAATAAAAATAAAACTGTTTCAATATGTTATTACAAATACATTGAACATTCGATCAAAATAAAAGAAATTCTCATACACTAAAACTAAACCAGAGTTGGGCGAGTTACATTCTGTTTGATTTCAGTTGAGCAAGTTGTCAAGAAAGTTTGCACATGGTAACTAAAACAAAATGTACAGTTAATGAGGGCTGCATAAAAAAAGTAATAAGACTAATTTTGGAAAGTAAATGAAGTAAATGGAAATTGACGAAACTGCACAACATCTTTTTCGTACAGCTGAGATTAACATAATTCAATGCAAATATTTGTAAACTAACTATGTAGAACTCTGGTTTCGCTTCCAAATAATTATGTAAAACAATTTAGAGCAAAGATTTGCAACGTTTTAAGTTCGGCTTTTGGTTGAACAAATCACTTACGGAAACAAATCATTTATTTCAAGAAGTAATGGTACTTGCTGGAATATTTCAGTCAAATCAATGCTACAAATCTTTCATTGAGAGTAGGAAAGGTGTTGAAGATGAACATCGAGCAGATCGATCGTCAACATCCTATACAGAGGGTTTAGTAAACACAGCTTCTATCATCTTGCGATAAGTTGATTCGATCATTGTATCTCTGTTTGATGTTTAAATGAAATGTTGAATATCTAAAACAGAAATGCTCAGACTATTCATACAGGAGACCTGATGATGAAATGAGTTGATTTTAACGACAAGTTCTTCGTTTATCATCAACTGACTAAATGGAGTACGATGTCAGACTATAGTCTATCAAGAACTGCTAAAGAGGGTAAGAAAACATTGAATATGTTTCATAAAAAGATGGTTACAGTATGTAAATGGATGTTTCATTTTGACCCAGAAAAGAAGATGCAGAACTTAAAATAAAAGAATGTTAATAATCTTCTTAGACCATAAAAACATCATATGCCAATATACTGTTCACTTTCATATAATAACTGGGGAGTATTGTGTGTCAGTGTTTTTTTTTTTTTTTTTTTATGCTGGAGAGCAACTGGAACAATCAAAGAAACAAAAATCTCAGAAAGCTGCTTCTGCACCCCGATAAAGCATAACCGCAAGTTGCAATTGTTTTGACAAAGAGTTTTTACTCTCTATGGGTATTTTACTGATCTATTCTCCTTACCATCTTGATTTTGCTTTGTATGACTTCTGGCTTCAAAAGGAACTGTTGAAAGACAGAATTTTCCCAATAAGTCAAGAGGCAATCTGCAAACAACTTTAGATTCATGGCTTGGATTTTGCATTTGACCTTAATAAATCAAAAGCAGGGAGGATATTTTTTAAAAAGGACATATAAAACGTTGATTAAGCCACCAAATTTGCCTCAATTACTTTTGATCGACCTTCATAATTTGCCTACTTTCTATTTAAAATAATGTATTTAAACTGTACCAAAGGAAACCAACAATCATTTGAAAATAATTTTTTTATTTTATTTATTTATTTCTCCAGCTTCCCTTTGATTACAAAAGTTTGGCGTTGCCAATGGTAATGTAGGGATTGTCGACAAGTTCACAAAACAATACAGAAGCACAAAAGAAAACACAATAGAAGAAGTGCCTTAAGCACCTCCAAACTCCACAAACTCTTTAACTGAGTAAAAACATTGCTTTATTAAAAATGTTTTAAATTTTTTCTTAAAATTTGTACTATACAAGACATATTTTATATCAGACTGCAATTTATTGTACAGTCTGATTCCCATGTAAAATGGTCCAGCCTCATAAGCCGATAGGCGATGTCTGGGATATTGAAGGACATTTTTACCTCGGGTTTCGTGCTTGTGATGTAAGAATCTATCTTGAAATATATGCTTATTTTCATGAACAAAATTTAATAATTCATATATATATTTACGGCATCGGCATAATGGACATTTCTTTAAATTATTTTTTACAAGATTTCCTATACCCTGCTCCAACCATAATTCTTATTACTCTCTTCTGAATTTTGAAAACTCTATGTGCCTCAGGAGAATTACCCCACAACATGATACCATACTTTAATAGGGAATGAAAATATCCGTAATAGACAGATTTTAAAGTATCTTTTTTAACTTGGCTAGAAACTACCTGTATGGCATAGCACGCACTATTTAGACTCTGGGACAATAATTCCACATGGTCTTTCCATCCTGCATTTTTATTTATTTTTAGCCCCAGAAAAATTTAATTAGTTTAATTTAGTTTTTATTTAATTATAAAACGAACACAATGGCAGTCCGTGTTCCAATTAATCAAATTATCTGGCCTAGCAAGATTACCTTAGTGACGTATTAGAAAAAGTTTTGAGGTTTTAATTTTATTTGTAGGCGTATAAATCTACAGTAAAATCATAAATTATAATTAGAAAATATCAACCCACTGGCAAAGAAAATAATTTATAATACTAATAAAAGTGTACTAGTAACTCATAAAATATCAACTTACTCCAGAAATAGCCAGGAGCACGTTCAAGTCCTTAGTATCAGAAACTGTTTGCAGACCAATTACAGTGACATTACGTAGCAGAACCGATTCCAACAATTTCACTATATTTTTGCTTTCAGTTTGAAGAAACGATTCTGGACTCATATTTGAAAATCTGTAATGTCAGTTAACATAACAACAATAATATTTAAGAGAAACACAACATTCAAATCTGTGGAATTGCATAAGTTGTGCTATTGACCCAAAGTACTAAGCAGAATTTTAACGATAAACAACCGTTTTGTTTGTCACCATTCTGACCATTGTTTGAATAAACTAATATAACAACTTACAGTTGTCAATAGTGACTAATCATATTTAGGTATTTTAAGCTGTTCAGCCATTAAAGATAGTAATGTTGGAGAAAATTCTCCGTTGTTATAAAATACTTAACAAGCTCGCATACATTTAAATAAATTATTTTAACAAAACAATTGTAATAAAATCCATGTCTGGTGTGCCCAATGTCTCACACTGAACTAGTTTCTCTATCATTTCTAATATGATATTGGTTGAATATCTGAACAGCTGTTGTTTTTAAAATTACGACCAGTAACTATTGACAACTGTAAGTTGTGATATTATATTAGAAAACGCAACACACGATAATTAATCAAATTCTACAAATTAATTTTAGCTTTGCCAAGCATGGTTTTGCTAGTTACAATATTTATTTTAATGGTATCAAATAAGAAAGACATCAATCAACAACCCACAATGGGAAACTGAAGTTATTTATATCGAATTGTACTTGAAGGGTACCGTAGAGGAGAGGGTTTGGCCCAGCTAATGGTATGATCATAAATAAGCTAATCAGGTTAATTACTCATTATTTCACAACTTTAAACCCTTACAGTAGCATAGATGATAACCTAGTGCAGCTGTTAGCAGGGTACCCTATGTGATTCTGATTTCAAAGGCTACCATCTTGCTGTTTACCTCCAACTCAACAGACATTCTGGTGGTTATGACAATTATTTTAGTTTCACTGTATTTTTACCTGTGTGAACAATTACATGTAAAGACCCGTTATTTTGTTTGGTCAAACTGAAGGCCGGGTTTCAAGTTTGGGCTCTTCTAGGCCAAATTGTTATTGCCGCCACCTCTTCGTACCATTGGAGAGGGCGGTCAGTGTGACAATTTTCCTCAATAAAATAATCTTTGTGATGACAATATTTATATTATTATTACAATTATATTGATTAACATCATATGTATTTAATCTCTAGTGTACACATAACCTCGTAAGGTGCACATTTACATTCCATTAACCCTAGAACTGGCATGGTTAAAGCTAAAATTGGCCAGCCCGTTTTTAGCGTTTTGCAAGCATATTTTTAAAAATTCGCCAAAAATAGTAAATGAACCCCAATCCAAAAGTGTTCAATAGCTTTTTTGTAGAAGAAACTTCAAAAAATTCAAATATGCCACTAAAAATTAGTTTATTTTGAAATTGTAAAAGTTATTAGCTCAAGAAACAAAAAATGTTCATTAACGAAAGGAAAAAGTTCAACTTTAGGCCTACATAAAAAGTAGTAAAAATTTGTTGTAATTTTTTTCATAAATGTAAAAAAGTTTTGTATAGAACTGTAAAAAAACATTTATCAATTTCAAATTTTTTATTTTGAAAAAAACAGTTTTTATGTTCCAAGTACACGACTGGTAACAAACCTAGGCCTAGATTGTAACGTCATTTCCTAATATATGCTTTGCCCAAAAATGAAATATTATTATAACAAAGTGTAGAGGATAAATCAAAGAAAAGAACGGTATACTTGTCTTTCCTTAATTCACAAAAGTGTTTGAGTTATATTTATTTGAATAACAAAATGACATGAAGAGTTTGCAGTCAATATGCTACGGGCAGCTGCGTTATATAAACACTGTGAGAACCCATGCGCTAGGCGTTCTCACCAGAATGCCCTAATTATGTACTTTCCACTGCTGTCTAGACCAACAAAAAACCGGTTATTTCTGGATCACTTCCCACTGTTCGAAACTTCAGACTTTGCTCTACAAAATGGTGAAAAGAAATCTGTCAAAACATAAGGCGGTGTCTTCACAATATCCGTTGACAAATGGGCTGTTTCATTGGTTGAGAAACGTCCAATCGCAAGGGTTTACAGTAATTGTTATGAAAATTACTAATGTTATAGTGACATCTGATTGGAAGACACCAACAGAAAGATAAAATCTTGACGAATCCAATGGTATCGTTATAATTGCCAAAGAAATATTAGTTTAGATGGTTTTAAACGTTAAAGAAGTGGAAAATAACAGTACAATTGTATGGAGATTCGCGCACAGAAAGAACTGTAGTCCGATGTGGATATTTTAAAACGATGATTACGTATGTAAATATACGTTTTACGAAAAAGTTGTAAATACAAAAATTAAAGTTTAATTTATTTCCTTTCCAATGGTGCCAGTTTTATAACGATTGGATGATTCTAAGTGGATTAAATTATCAATTATGCAAATATATGCAAATTTTCGCAAATGTGTGAAATTGTTGCGTTCTGTGCCTGAGAGAAGGCCATGCCGGTTCCAGGGTTAAGCTGGAACCAAACTGAAAACCAAGTCAGTTCTCCCACTTTCTAAATCTACATCCCCATAGGTTGATTTTCAAAAACAACCTGTGCCGGATCGGTTTCACAAGCTTCCTCGTGAAGTGACAAAAGAAACAGACGATAAATTTTCACTGTTGTTTATTTTTTCATTCACAATTCCACATTTAGCAGTGATTTAAAAAGGTTGTTATTTTAAAAATCTGCTTTATAAGTTTTTCATTTCTTTTATGTTTATCTTCACGCTTTTTTTAACTCTGAAGCACTCTGTTTTGTTTTATGGCTCGTTGTAGACACTGCTGGGATGACTGTTATAAACATTAACATTGTGCTTGCACTCCAGCTCGACCTAGCCAGTAGAGACACACTGATAGCCAAGCAGCGACTTTCGACAGATCTGAGACACACGCTCCACCTCACTATCGAAGCCTACTGCAACTCATTCCAAAACTACACGTAACTTCAATCAACAATAATTGCGTACACCAATAACTGTTTTTAGCTTGCGCCCCATAGCACTATTTTGTTTTTCACCCTATACAATTACACATAGTTAAGTAAACATGTATTAGCTATGGTTTGGTTTCATTATTACAATATTACAAATAATTTTTTTTCATTTTTAATAAGAATGTCCTGTGTAATGTTTTTTTTTATAATATAAGTTTACAATTATAGGAATTCAAATACATAAATTTCTAATTTATTCTAAGAACTTCTATGCTTTCAAGTGGAATGCTACTAGAGATTGTTTGAGTGAGTATTTTCGGATAGTGAAACATACATTCCAAAATACGTAATGCAAAATTACAAGTAAAATTATACAAGACAGAGTATATATTTAACCCTGCAACTGTCAGACTACTCAATTTGAGTGGTCGTGGGGGCGTGGCACGTGAAAACGATCAATTTTGACAACTCTACTTGTAATGAATATTTCACCCACTAAAAACTATCCAATCGCAATAAATCAAAAAACGTTGGAAAGGAAATGATCTAAACTTTAATTTTTGCATTTACAAGATTTTTCTAAACAGTATATTTACATACGTAATCATCGTTGCAGTTTTTTAGTTTTCTAAAAGCCAATGTCGCGCGAATTTTAATGCACCAAAACTACCTTTAATTCCAGTTTCTATGTCTTTCAATACAGCCCGCCCGGTATTTTTCTGAGTTATATCTGTATACTGAGGATTCATCACACTTTTACCTATCTGAAACTGCCATCCAATCCAAAATCGGACAAATAGTTCCAAAGATATGGAATTGTCTGTAAACCTTTGCAATTGAGCAGATTTCAACCAATAAAACAACACATTTTGCGTTCGAGATATCTTTTATAATTCGAATTATTTCAATAGACTTTTTTATATCTATTTATAGACCAAAGTTCAATCTTTCATTTGGTGTAAAGCAAACTATAATTGACTTTTTAGATGTTATTCAAACAGCAGTTGAAAGTTCATATTTGCACAGAATTCATACTACCACTTGAGTTTGCAAAACAAGGCTGTTTCCATTGTCTTCAACGGTCATATTTTTAATTTCTTTTGTCCGCACGAGGTTTCATTTGTTTCATCTTACTTTTGTAATTCAATTGATTCTAAGTAAAACACTTTTATGATGAGGTAATATACAAGTATACAGTTCAATTCTTTGATTTATACTCTACACTTTGTTTTAATAATATTTCATTTTTGGGCAAAGCATATATTAGTAAATTACGTTTCAAATTAGGCGGTTTTGTTAGCAATCGTGTATTTGGAACACAAAAACTGGTGTTTTCAAAATAAGAAATTTGAAATCGATAAATGTTTTTATACAGTTCTATTTAGAACTAAATTACAAAACTTTTTTACATTTACGAAAAAACTACAAAAAATGTTTACGACTTGTTATGTAGGCCTAAAGTTGAACTTTTTCCTTTCGTTACTGAACATTTTTTGCTTCTTGAGCTAATAAGTTTTACAATTTTACATCAATAAATTTTTTAATTACATATATTGATTTTTTTAACCTTTCTCTACAAAAAAGTTACAGAACACTTTTGGATTGGTATACAATTACTATATTTGACGAATTTTTAAAAATATGCTTGCACACGCACCGAAATGACTTGGCGTTGCAAAACATTAACATGGACAGTTGTAGGGTTAAAAAAAAAAAAAAAATTGTTAGTTTATTATAAATATTTCCCCATAAATAAATATCCACCAACCTTAGGCTAGCACTGTGGTGCAGCATCTCATCCCATAACACCTGCACAGTGACTGTTATGACGACGTAGGACGTGAACGTTCCATCGCTTATTGAAATATTCACGTGATATTTCCCTGAATCCAGTCCGTGGTTAGCAGTGACAGAGCCAAAACGTGAATCTACGGCAAACAGACTCGACAGTAGAGGTGTGGCTAATCCGTAGATAACACTGTCGTACGGATCTTGATCTGTTGCTGTCACTCGACCCAACTCACCTCCTGGCCATTGATCTTGGTACGATATGACTACGATGTCAAGTGGCGATGGAATGGGAGGAAATCTTGATTCTTCTACCACCTTGAATAATTTTAATGTTAGGTTTTATTTGAATACATGCAATTATTTAGATTTGTTCGCAGAACTTAAGTTGTGGGGCTCATATTACCATATACATAACTCGGTAGTTTTTTTTTAGAACAAGAAGCAAAATGGTGTTTGCATATTTTGTTCTATTTATGATATTCAATCAAATTTAAAAAAAATACTTTCGGTCCATCATTATGTATTATTTTTATTTTATATTTTAAATAATTTTGAAAACATTAAATTTGACAGTTACTCAGAATTTATGAAATAAATAGAAATAGATCGGTAGTAACTAAAGATTTTATTTTTGATAAATTAACTTTCAGTATATAGTTTAATCTCCTATATTTAAATTACTTTTGAAAATTTACTTAGAATAATTACAAAATAAATTAATAAACGGTACCAGGAACTGGCACATACTTTCTCACAAACATATTTAAATTATTAAACAGATTCACGGTGACTTGTAGGGTGGGGTAGGAGAGGTGATTTTGTATTAAAGTTGTTTTCCCATAAAAATCCATAAAATAACGGAAAAACCAACTTTTCTCAAAAACGGCTCGAAAGATTTTGATTAAAATTTTACAGTTTATAGTACTTTAGGTCCCTAAATAAACTATAAAATTTTAATCAAAATCGTTAGAGCCGTTTTTGAGAAAAGTTGATTTTTCCGTTATTTTAAGGGTTATTATGGGAAAATTACCCTTAAAAATAAAAAATTCACAAAAATGAAAAAAACGCCTGGAGATACCGTGGATTAGTAACTCCATACCAAATTTCATCAAAATCGGACAACTGGTTTAGGCTCTAGGTCTGATAACATCCACACAGACACACATACAGACACACACACAGACATCACTCCGAAAACCACTTTTTTAGGTTCAGGGGGGCCCAAAACGGATATTTCCACCAAAAACTCAAACTCGAAAATTTTGACGAATACAATACTTTCTCCATATACTATGGTATAGGGGGAGAAAGTAAAAGGAATTTCTGAGTAACTAAAATAATAATGAATAATGATTATATAATGGAAAATTTATCAACCCTTTGCGATAGGATGGCCAGCGCTGCTGGCCACTGCTATTTCTACACCGACTCAGAGTTACTTTAGATTACATTGTCCTTTCAGGTCGGATGTCAATGATTTGTCTTTCAGCTCTAATGTTTAGCACAGCTCGCCATTCCATGCACTTTATTTATATTCTAGTAAATAATTGTATTCTCTCTTCTTAGTGGTGAAACCTTGTAGAGAAATGTTAAACTAAATGAAGTTTACGTTTTATGGGTTGGCAATGCTTTGAAATATCTGGTTGCACTGCCAACGACTTTATTCCTCGTGCTATTCTGGAGTAGTCGATGGCTGGTGTGCTGTATTCTTGCTTTATGTGCAGTTATATATTTTCAATACGAGTGATTTATTCCGTTTTTGTATATAAATCTGGGATATAAGTATAAGTAAAAACCACACTGTCAGTAAATAAATTTTGTTGTATTTTTTCATTAGTTGTTAATGTTATTTATATTATATAGTTTAGTCAAATAAATTACCCAGTGGAATCCTTCATTTTTTCAGTTATAAAAATTATAACAATCAATATGTAAATCTGTTTTGGGTTTTTAATTTATTAAAACACAGACCTAATCACACTTTCAGTAGGTTCCAACCTGGGGCAGTGAAGAGTGCAAAATAAGGGATCGATCTGTCGGAGTGACCACCATGGCCAGAAATGCTTACCATCCGACCTGAGAACACAATACTTAAAATAACCTTCCGAGTGCAAAGGGTTAAATATAAATTAAAAATTAAAATACTATAAATGTACTTAATTAAAAAAAAAAAAGAAAAAACAGATAAATATTGTAATAGCCAATAGAAGTTTTTGTTTGAACAAAAACTCAATTAATTTCAAATTAGTGAAAAAACATAAATATTTGTAATATTTTAGTTTATGTAAATATAGAAAATTTTAGCTTATACTTTAGAAATCTGACAATGAATAAACTAATTTACAAAATTACTAACTTAATAATAGGTAAACTGTTTAAAAAAATGGTAAAATACTCTTAAAAATGATAATACAGTACCCATAAACTTTTTTTAAATTAATGAAACATACATTTTGCGATACCCTCTAGGACTCTATTATTATTATTAAGTTTCATATTAGTTACTTCCTTGCTATTATTATTAGCTAATTTCTGAGTGTATTTTCAGAATCCAATACAACGTTTCCTTTTAAGCCTCAGTATCTAATTATTTTAATGAGATTATTTTAAGAGCTTCAATAATTTTAATTAATAAACAAATGTTACTATTTTTCTAAAACCCTCAAATTACTATTTTAAACAATACCTTGACAGTAATCCACGAATCGGAAAACAGAGGTGGGGCGCCGTTGTCATGTACTCTGATTTTCAAAATGAAAAGATCTTGTTTAAGTAGACCAGCTGTTCGCAACAGCCCATCAGATTTTATCTCAAACATGCCTCCTGAATCGTCATACAGTATCTCAAAAATAAATGGTTCAGCGTTTGGAAATATATCGGCATCTGTTACAGTCAGTTGACAAACTACCCATCCAACTGGCTTGTTTTCCTAAAAGTAGTAAACAATACAATTTTATAATAGTAAAACAGAGCACAGAAATAAAATAAGAAAAAGAAGTAAGTTTATTACCCTCCAAACATTTCCATCGAATAAGTCAGAATTTTGTCGGTTTTAATTGCAGACTTCAATGTCACACGAAAATTTTTACATATCTTCTGGAAGAGAATGTGGTTTTCTGCATATTGGTCCTTGCAACAACGGCTAAACCCAAAGAACTTTTAGGGAACCTTGTCATTTCTTGATTCTGCCAAAGAATAGAAGTATATCCAGTAATAGTTCTTTCTTAAAATACAAGCTCACAAGATATATTTCATACTTTCTTTTCGACAGCACCTCTCTGGTTGACACCCTCCTCTATGTAAGCCCCTCTGGCTTTGGCTATCACATGTTATAAAATATATTAAATTTGACTCACCTTTTCCATGAAGGCATTGTTCAGCATTTAATTTAATATTCTCAAAATGTTATCTTAATTTCCGTGTGTTTTAGTTGTTGTAGTTCCGTACCAACTAAGAGAGTACTTTTACATGGCTGGTTCCAGTAACCAGCAACACAACGAAATAGTGGAATTTTGTCTCTCTACTCCATCTTATTATTTGTTAAATTTAAACATTCAAAGAAAAGAAAATTTACATAACATCTTTCTTGAGTTGTGTTACCCACAAAAGCGTAGTGACATAACTAGTACCAAAATGGTTCACCAGTGACAATCACCCAGAGCTCTTGAGGGATGGGGAGCTACCGTAAAATGGGGTGAATAGGAACAGTGGGGTGAATAGAAACGAAAATTCCGAAAAAATTCAACATCATGTAATAGGGGGTTAAAGTATTGTAAACAGGGATATTTCTTGGTTATGGGATGAAAATAAGGTAAGTTTTAAGGGAAATGTGGTATTGTGTAGTTGGCAATACTGAGATTTGGATTTATTGGTATTACAAAGAAACTTCTGTTTTAGCTGATTTTCATCGCTTTCTAAACTTTACATGTAAGTACCATACCCAATCACCTCACATGTTTGAATTGTACTATTTTTTATAACTTGCATACCTATACTCGTTTTTGTGTTTCTAACCATCCTTCAACAATACATTGCCCCAACCATCCTTCAACAATACATTGCCCCAACAGATTCTTTAAGGTAAGACAGCAGTCGAAAATCGGAAAAAAATATTTTTTTTAACCCTTAAATGCATGATTTTTTATTTTTATTTCAAAAAATTATCAAATAATATGTTGAATATATGTTGAATATAAAATATAAAAATATAAAATTGATATTTAAGTATTTATTTCCAAAAAACTTGATGTCGTAGGTTGGTTTTTTTTAAATAATATATATATATATATATATATATATATACACAGAAATACTACAGTAAAATTATGCAAAACATCTCAAGCCTTTAGACCAGGTAACTAGTCATATCCCGTCAGCTTGGAAGCGAGCCAACCACCGTTTGCTTTACTTCCGCCCTCCTACCCTCAAACCACAGATATGAAAAGCTACCTGGTCTCTCGAGATTTGAACCCGGGATCTTTTGATCAGAAAGATCCCACGTTACCTCTCGGCTACGAAGGCTTGTATAGAATCCAACGCTCTTAGCTACTTTACAAAGCAACCATATTGCCTATCTAGCCCCTAACCACCGTCGTTACACTAACTCCATCTAGGAGCCTTAGGATCAACTAAAATGAAGAATAGAATGTTGGAAAAAAACAGTAAGGCAAAGAACACTGCTAAAAGAAGACTGGAAGTTGTGGAAAAAGAAGAATAACCCTCCTACGGGTTACCTTAATAGAAACAGACGTAAAAAACAATGCCTGTTTCTATTGACCCCGCTCAGTAGGGTGTATAGAAACAGCATATTTTTAATTTTTTATCATTTTACCTTGCCAGAAAAAGAAAATATGAAGCTGTAGGCTTGTAGAGGATGGGAAGACCCATAAATCGAGGTAGGTCTCAATGCTATATCTCTTATAGTACTTTTGAAATTTAAACTCAAAGTTCAAAACTGTTCTATTCACCCCATTTTACGGTATCTAAGTCTAGCATATCCTCTGCCCTCTCGAAGACAATCCTCAACATGTGTAATACCCAGACACCGAAGTGACCGAGTGGGCCTGGACAGCACAAATATATTGGTACCATGTTTTGCTGCAATACGAACAGCTTGCCCCAAGGCCTAGATTGGTCGCAACGGTTTCGGCTTTCTTTCACGTTCCGCTTGGGACTTGGTATAACACTTTCAGGTTGCCCGGTATTCCTTACAGGAAAATGTTTGTTGATTCACATTATCGAACCAAGAACCTTCAAACCGAAGTCAGTGACTATAAACATTCATATACCATTGTCACAGCTACATAACATATACAACAATTGTATATAGAACAAATAATATAGTTTCAGAAAGTTACAGACTTTAAGGTGTTTCCAGAGATCACTAATTAACCAAGGTACCTTACAAAGAAGTCAGTCCAGTTACATTCTGAATTGATAATAAGTTGCACCAGTAATATGTCGACTTAACACATCCTCGTGACGTCTATGTCCAAGACATCAATATGTATACATTTTTGATTGTAAGAAAAGGCATGGCACCCACTCACAAAACATCTGAAAATACTTCCGAATACTTCAACGATCTTAATTATTAGAAAAAAGGAAGAAACCAAACCATGTAGGCACCTCTCATGTTTTCTCTAATACCTTTATCCAAATATTTCAGATTGGTTTTTATGGGTCTAACAATGTGATTCGTTGTTTACATGGTAGTTATTCTGCATTGGAACGGCTTTTCAAATGTTATTAGTTGTTCTACTTCTCGTACGTGCCATTAGACTTGCCCGGTCATGTATTTTGTCTGTATTAACTATTTGCTATCACATTTAGAACATGTAACACATTATTACTTACGATCTACCAAAAATACATATCATAAATCTAATACACAAATTTATTCATTTTTATTTTAAAATTATACGTTTAGAAGCTACGTTCAGTCCCACCTTCTTATTAATAGTGTTAAATTTGAATGCAACAGCTGTTTCATCACAATATCCTCTATTACTTATGTTGTTGCATTCTAATTGAACACAAGTTACCTCCATTAAACAAACAAAATGTGAGCAGCAAAAGTATTTTTCCTAGATCCAATTATATATCTCTTATCCATCCAAGCAAACCAAAAGAAGTCAAAGGTTAACCCTACAACTGTCCATGTTAATGTTTTGCAACGCCAAGTCAGTTCGGTGCATGTGCAAGCATATTTTCAAAAATTCGCCAAATATAGTAATTGTATACCAATCCAAAAGTGTTCTGTACCTTTTTTTTTAGAGAAAGGTTTAAAGAATTCATATATGCAATTAAAAAATTTATTGATGTAAAATTGTAAAAGTTATTAGCTCAAGAAACAAATAATGTTCAGTAACGAAAGGAAAATGTTCAACTTTAGGCCTACATAACAAGTAGTAAACATTTTTTGCAATTTTTTCGTAAGTGTAAAAAAGTTTCATAATTTAGTTCTAAATAGAACTGTATAAAAATATTTATCAATTTCAAATTTCTTATTTTGAAAACACCAGTTTTTATGTTCCATCTACACGACTGCTAACAAAAGTAGGCCTAGTTTCAAACGTAATTTAGGAATATTTGCTTTACCCAAAAATGAAATATTATTATAACAAAGTGTAGAGAATAAATCAAAGAATTGAACCGTATACTTGTAAATTATCTTTTTCTAAAATTGTTTGACTTAGAATTATTTCAATAACAAAAGTGAGAAAAAATGTAGAAATCTCTCATCCATTCAAGCTATACAGGATGAGCGCGCAAACTCCTATGTCTAGCCATGTTATAAAAAGCCGTTAAGGTTCATATTTAAACCTTAGATGAGACTGTATTAGCAGTCACTTTCCCATGGTCCTACACAACAAACTGTTCAAATATAGCATATTTGGTTTACAGGAAAAGTCTGCTTGAAGCATTATGTTTACAAAGATACAAAAATATCTCTAAAAAACGATTGAGGTCACACAGATAACACGTGTAATATATAACGCTGTTTATTGGTTGGAAAACTGACCAATTGCAAGGGTCTACAAAACAACCCACAACTGTAGAACTATTTGTCCGATTTTTGATTGGATGGCAGTATTAGATAGGGGAAATTGTGTGAAGAATCCAACGATATCTAGGTTTACTTTAGAAGAAGTAGTGGGCAGGGTTTAGAGAGAGAGGAAAGATGCGTTACTTCGTTTTGTGACGAAAACTGGTGAATTGACGAGAGCCGAGTTTGTTGAAGAAAACTAATAAACTGCAACAATGATTACATATGTAAATATACGTTTTAGAAAAAACTTATAAATACAGAAATTAAAGTTTAGATCGTTACCTTTCCAACGGTTTTTGATTTATTGCAATTGGATAATTTTTAGTGGGTGAAATATTCATTACAAGTAGAGTTGTCAAAATTGAACGTTTTCATGTGCCACACCCCCACGACCACTCAAATTGAGTAGTCTGACAGTTGAAGGGTTAAAGATTTATATTTTATTTTCTGAATGTAGGCTCAATTTGTTTTACAAATATTAAATATTTACTGCAGCCATACGGCAATTTTGTTTTTTACCATGATCAGTAAAAATAAGATTGAACTATTTGTTTTTAGGAAATGAATGCTATAAGACAACTAGTTTTTAACAAGTTAAGCTTATTTCCGTACCTGTATAATAGCTGTATAGTTGGGTTGCAGATAGACTGGAGCATTGTCGTTCACGTCGACTATATTGACAATAACATTGCACGTGCTCGAGAGTTGAGGCTGACCAAAGTCAATCGCTTCGATTAACAGTTCATACTTAGATATCTGAAACACAAAATATTCAATTACTATGAACAAGGTGCAATTTAGTTTTTCAAGACTTAATTTAATTTTCATCCCTGTTCTCATTATATCTGCAACTGTCCGTCCGCTTTCTAAAAGCGGGTAATTAATATAACTACACTTAAAATTCTTGAATATTATCATACCTTAAATTATTGTCAGTCAGGCATAATATATGTCTTTAACAAGAGTGTATAAAAACAACTGGCCCAGTGTTGTTCAACAATGACAAATTTTCCTTTTATTGGAAAAACTTCATGATTACTATATAACTAACAAAGCCCTACTACAGACGTCGAGTGATCAATATACATCATAATAATTACATCTACAATTTGTGTTATCACTACTTATTGCAGCAGGTAGAACTTTTTCAAGTAAGTTAAACTTTATTTACAGGAACTCTCACTTTGATGGGCATGACTTTTAAATATCCGTGTAAGCAATAGCCTAGTACACATATGACTTACTAGCTAGAAAAAAGTGTTTTGGGGGTAAAAAAACCCATAGGACCAATAGGAAACAAAATTTAAAACTACCGTTATTAGTGGGAAATCTATTTTCAAGGTTGATGAGATTAATAGGAACACTCCAAAGATATTACAATTAATTCTTTTATTCTTTAAATAAATCTCTCTTGGAATGTTTAGACTCCATTAAAAACTGGCTTACTTGTAATAAATAACTAATGAGCTTGACTTGTGAGAAAGTAACTTAGATAAAATAAAACCTGAACACAAAATCTCACAATAAATACGTTTACTAACCTCAAACGCGTTTCAACGACAATGTCGCTATCCTCAGTGATGCACGGGCTACAGTAACCAAACTATAACTTGTTAAAGTTTTTTTGTTCATGAAAATAAGCATATATTTCAAGATAGATTCTTACATCACAAGCACGAAACCCGAGGTAAAAATGTCCTTCAATATCCCAGACATCGCCTATCGGCTTATGAGGCTGGACCATTTTACATGGGAATCAGACTGTACAATAAATTGCAGTCTGATATAAAATATGTCTTGTATAATA
>JAGFPH010013739.1:11569-25593 GCA_018207615.1 Philaenus spumarius | reverse complement strand
ATTCCGTAATTTATGATGGGAAAAATTACACCATAATATGCAGATTTATGGTATGCTTACTACAACCATTTTTTACCAGACTCCAGAGAATGAATATCTTAGAAGCCATTCTCTCACATAGTTGACTCAGATGGTCCGACCAAGTCAGTCCTCTGTCTATGGTCACACCCAAGAAACGCACAGATCTGACTTCTTCAAGTAACTCATCATCCAAGAATATATTAGGACTTGAGTCTCTTGATTGTACACTTAGATTAAAATACATGTAATTGGTCTTCTTGGGATTTATTTTTAAATTAATATTATTAAAAAACTGGGAGACATTGCAAACCTGCTCAAAGCATCTAATTTCGAATTCGTTTGCCAACTTGGCACGGAAAGTAAGAGTTGTATCGTCCGCATATTGGACCACATTTTCAACCTTGACGGAATTTGACAAGTCATTGATATAAATAAGAACAAAATAGGGCCAAGTATAGATACCTGGGGAACTCCGTACATAAGCTCTAATTGATTTGAAAACACACCAGAGATCATAACCTGTTGTGTTCTACCTGTCATATAAGACTTGATCCATCTTAATGGAAGCCCCCTTATGCCAAAGTTTTCAAGTTTATTAAAAAGGACTTGAAAATCAACAGCTGGGCTTTCGTAAGATCCAGGAAAACACCGAGTGCTTGCTCCTGCTTATCTAAGCTGTCGACTACAAACGAAATTAAATTAACAATAGCATCTATTGTCGCTCTTCCTTGCCTAAACTAATACTGACAATCTGCAATGAAATGATATTTATTTAAATAATTGCAAAGTCTTAATAAAAAAATCTTTTCAATCACTTTGCCAAAAACTGGAAGCAGTGAGATAGGTCGGTAATTGTTTACGTCATTTGGATAACCCTTTTTATAAAGTGGAATGACTTTAGCCGCCTTCAACTGCCCCGGAAACACTTCACTCTCAAAAGAGGCTTTGATCAGACCCGAAAGGGGCCCAACTAATACATCTACGCACTGCTTAATAATCCACATTGACAGACCAAACATATCTGTTGATGATTCTGCTTTAAAATTCATTATCACTTTCTTTACCTCCTGCTCACTTACAGGGAAAAGCATCATGGAAGAACATTGGTGCAAGGAATATTGACTATACTTTAAAAGGCCTGCTGGTTTTGCCACCTCTGCAAAAAATTATTGAAAATATCTGCAACTGCAGCTGGCTGAGACACTTTCTTATCACGGTAGTTAAAAGTAATTTGGGAAGGATGGTATTTCCCCCCTTTAAAACCATTAAACTCATAATAACCCCATAATCCATAACCTTTAATAATCCCATGTAGTTTTAGTGATATTATTTTAGTTCTTTATTTTCTTATTTATCTCATATGCCTTTGCATCCTTTAAACCCCTCCTATATACTCTTTTGTAGTTTTTAAAGTAGGTTTTAAAGCTTTTATATCATTTGAATATTTATTTAACCGGCTTAACAGCTTCATCTTTTCTCTCGATACTAAGATCCCTTTTGTGACCCATACGTTTTTCTTCAACTTATTTCTTTTCACAACCCTTTTCACCCACGGACATGAAATATCTAAAAGATAATTAAAGGTGTCAATAAAATAAACCCACATTCCATCAACAGTACCAGCAACCACCACGTCCGCCCAAACCACCCCCGAGAGAAAAGACCCCAGAAACCGTATATTATCAGGCCTCAGAAGCCTTTTCCATTGACTGGGAATGATCTCAACAACTGGAGTAACACTACTGAGAATGACACCAACCGCGAAATGGTCCGAGAGGCCAGTCTCCATGACGGCGACTGAGACCTTACCCGAGATAAAATTTGTCACTATATTGTCGATTGCCGTTGCTGACAAGTGACATCAATTTTGTTGTTGTTGAATTTTAAAATAAATCATAATGCTTGCAAAATTCAAAACAAAAACGTGGGGCGCAATATAATATATAAATCATTGTTGCTTGGATGTAACAGTAAGGATGCAATAAGTAGTAAACTATGTATTAATAAATTATCCATGCAAGCGCCCCACGTTGTTTGTTTTTTATTTTGCAAGCATTTTGATTTATTTTAAAATTCAACAACACCAAATTTAAAGCAAAATAGTTTATGGGATTATAAATATTTTCAAGGAGAAATTATTTTATACTTTTTAGTGCCTTTTAAAAACGTGTTAAACAATTTGTTATTTAAATATTTATTATTTTGACAACGAGCTCTGTCACACTTAAAATTAGTTTCAAAGATAAAGACGCCTGGAGAAAAAGGGGCCAAGTCACTACAGAACTGGGAGATAAAGGGCCAAGTCACTTCAGAACTGGGAAAAAAAGGGACCAAGTCAGTTCAGAACGGGGAAATAATGTGCCATGTCACTTCAGAACTGGGAAAGAAGGGGCCATGTCATTTCAGAACTGGGAAAGAAGGAGCATGTTACTTCAGAACTGGGAAAGATGGGGCTATGTCCCTTCAGAACTGGGAAAGAAGGGACTAAGTCACTTCAGAACTGGGAAAGAAGAGGCCAAGTCACTTCAGAACTGAGAAAGAAGGGGCCATGTCACTTCAGAACTGGTAAAGAAGGGGCTATGTCACTTCAGAACTGAGAAAGAACTGGCCATGTCTCATGGAACTCAATGATTACTGCGACCGTGAGTTAAAAATTCCTTTTTAAGTATACATCTGCCCAGATAGCAGAGAGTGTTATCAGAACTTGAATCAATAATTTGATCGGATTATGTTTTTATTGATGGATGAGATAATAGCCGTTAAATGGATTTGCTTGTTATAGTGTGTAATATGTATTCCATTATAGTGGCCGCAGAGCAAATACAGCACATTAGTATAATGTGCCCCTTCACCACCTACTTCTCCCTCTCCCATCTATATCCCTCCGTCCTTCATCCTCCCTTTTCATTATTTTGTCATTCATCATTTTACAAGTACAATGATAGGGGCTTCCTGTACGAGTGTTTAGCACTAGCTATTTTAGAAAGGATTGCCTTAAATTTGTTACTTTTAAGAGTACGTCCCTTAAACGGATAAACGGACAATTTTTTATGATCACTCGTTCTTCTGCTTGTACTTCTTTCGCAGTTAATTTTCTCCGGAATGGATAAATGTACCGAGGTGAAATTTGTTACAGTATTTCAAACAGTATTTAAATGCATGCAATAGTTGTTTAGCTGTCTATACAGGGTGTCTCACAACCATTCTACCAAACTTTACCATGTTATTCAGCAGGTCAAAACTAGCAAATAATACAATACACCATGTGTCCTGTCCCGCTTAATTTAGAAGTTGTCTGTCTGTATGTGGGTTTTGAAAAAAAATATTATCTCATGAACAATTTAAGATAAATTCATGAAACTCATCCTGAACATTTATCACATTGGTTTACACATAACTGCAAAATTTGATTTTGCTGAAGTTATCCGTTTCAAGATGGCAGTGGTGCAGTGGTTCAAACTTTTTAAGTTAATATATATATTTTTTAAACTATAGATTTTACGAAAAAATGTTAAAATACAAAAACATTTAGACAATTTAAAAGCAAATCCAATGGTGTATAATTTTTGTATGATTGAGTCAAGGGTAATCGAGGAAATACAATAATTCTGGCTAAAAGTAGTTTCCGTGATCACTTTTCGGGATTGTAGTAGGAATAATCACCAAAACCACTTACAACCAGAATTATTGCGCATTTTCTCAGTTAACCAAAGGGGGATATGACCATTTTTCTTAATTTTTTGACATTTTCAAAATTAATATTTTTTTGTTGCAAATTTAGTTCTGTACATATACAAAGTTGTATGTCTGTCGGACAATTTTTTAAAGTATGTTTTTAATAAAATTGAGAATATTTCGCTCTACAATAGGCCTATCATACGACATTCGACTTTTCAGTGTATATTATTATCTTTTATATTACTTTTTCTGTTCATATTTTAGTATTTTATGTATGGTAATAAATATTACCATTTAGTGTTTAAAATTGTATTACAATATTTACTAAATTATTTTATTTTATATAATTACATACAAGTATTACAAATCAATAGACAGTTTCAGTCAGCTGATGCAACTCTATGGTGTATTTTTTTATGCCAGCTGACAACTGTTGTATTGTTGTTTGAGGTTATGTTTATAATAAACAAAGTAACAATAACAACAACAGTATTACTGCCCAAGTGTGTGTTTACATAAGTTTAGTTTATTATGATTTAGTGACAATTAGATTAGTTTTATAGTATTTAGTGTGCGCAACTGTCGTAAATATGGGAAGGGTAAAGACTAGTAAGAAAGTAATATCTGCAATGAATAGGAAATCAGTTTCAAAAAGATGGGAGACATGCAAAGCATCAGGTGAGCTTGATAAAGAAAAAACTATAGACTTATCAAGCGGAAACATAAATTTTGATAACACCATGCCAATTGACTATGAAAATGTTCAGCCAGGTTCAAGTAATCAGGAAATACCTACTGACAGAAATAAGCCTATGTTTTCACTATTTTCACGAAGTAGGCTTACTTCAGGTAGCCATAATGGTAGTGACAGCGATGATGATACAACTTCATCTAAAAGACCTTCAGGATTCGAACTTGTTTCGTCATACAAACCTGAGATTGATGTTTGTGTGGAAAATGCTCCTACGTATTGTTTAGTCGATCTCTCTGCCCTTTCCTTTCCTTAAAGAATTGTCATGTAAGTTTTGTTTGGCAGTGAATACCAAGGTTCTAACTACCAAAGAAATTGGTTTTGCAAAAGAGATATGTGTCCACTGTCACTCGTGTGATTTGAAGAGATGTTTTGATACGTCTAGAAAAATAAAAGATGAAACAGTGAAAACAAGGCCACCTTATGACATGAACAGAAGAATGGTAAAAACATTTTTATCATTAGGTAAAGGGCATATGGGCCTAGAGACATTCTGTATAGGCCTCAATATGCTTTGTATAAGTCCCTCTTCATATTGATGATAAGCAAATAAATATTATTGTTGACTCAGCGAAGCAGTATTACCGGAGCTGGTTGCAAAATGCACGAGTTGAAGTCGAAAAGGTTTATAGTGAAATAAAAAATACCTTTGAAGTGCAAAAGCCTGTGGATATTACCGTGAGCTACGACGGGTCTTGGCAGAAAAGAGGATTCACGTCGAAATATGGAATAGGCTACGTTATTGAAGTCATAACCGGCCTAGTCATCGACTTTGAAGTAATTTCAAAATATTGCTGAGTCTGCCGAAACAAAATGCGTAAACTGGGGAAAAATTCGGAGTTGTATGAAGAATGGCTCTTAGATCACTGGCTCACTTGTCAAGCAGACTTTGATGGATCATCTCCGGCCATGGAAGCTGAAGCTGCAAAGCGCCTCTGGAAGCGGTCAGTGGATATTGGTTTCCACTGCACCAGTATTATGTCCGATGGTGACTCAAAGACTTATGGCCATCTAACTTCTCTGGAAATTTATAAAGGTGTGATTATTGAAAAGCAGGAATGCGTCAACCATATAGCAAAACGTTTGGGGACTGGTTTGCGTAACTTGGTGAAAGACTGCGAAAAAAAGAAAATCACTCTTGGTGGTAAGGCACCTGGTAGTCTGAAGGGAACTACAATAAGTAAATAATGAGCTGGAATTGTGAGAACAATATAGATGAAATAAAACAATAACCCACAATCTCACAACAAATACGTTTAATAAATCAAACACGTTTCAACGACAAAGTAAGTTGTACTTTGGCTTTTGTAGCTTTATCACTGAGGATGGCGACTTTGTCGTTGAAACGCGTTTGATTTATTAAACGTATTTGTTGTGAGATTGTGTGTTATTGTTTTATTTCATCTGGAACTACAATAGTTAAACTTACCTAATACTACAGAATGCTGTTACCAGCGCCCTAGAAGATCCCATAAAATGGAAAACAGCAGTTTTTGCTACTTTGGATCATTGTCGATAGACAGACACTAGGCCACTACATCAAAAATAGTTGGAGACAATAGTTGGTGTTTCTACCACAGAGACATTGCAAACAATGTTCCACCAAGAAAACACAAAGACTGTATAAAAACACCAATCAATGATACAGTTAACCATCATATTTTGCTCCTATATGAACGTTTGTCGAATGATGAATTATTGAAACGTTACGCCTCCTTAAAAACTGAGAATGCAAATCAGTATCTGCTTGGTGTAATATGGAGTAAATGCCCTAAGATTATTTTTACAGCCAAAAGAAAAGTTGAAGCCTTAGTTGCATAGGGTGTGTGCTTGTATAATGAGGGGCATTTAATTACAATTTTAAATCACTTTGCAAACACTGGAATTTCACCAGATAGGAACACGGTTTCTCTCAGCCGGAAAAAGGACATCCATAGTCTAAAGTTGAGGAAAGTAAGGGACACTGAAAAATACAAGAAATACAGAAAGATATTGAAAAGGGCCCAGATGGAGGAAGAAGAAAAGAAAAAGAGGGTGTTTCATATGGAGCAGGTGACTTTTAGTGTGTGTGTGTGTGTGTGTGTGTAGTAAAATGAAAACTTTGAACAGTGATTTCTCAAAACTGCGTTTTTGTAAACTACACTCTACGTAAGTTTAAATCACTTTCTAACAACTTGACATATTCTAATAAAATTTTCACCAGATGTTCTTCATAGTATTTTGAAGGTTTGTGTGTATAGATAACATTGTGCAGTGATTTATTCCAAAAATCTTTGTTTTACATTGAAAATCAGATTTTTTCCTAACATTTATCAAATAATTGAAAAAATGCACTAGAATTATGTTTGTTGAGTTACCATGGTTTCCATACATAGGAATGTTTCTTATGATGTGGGAAAACAAAATAAATTTACTTTTTTACATTATGTTGATAAAAAAAATACAAAATGCAAAATATTAAAAAAAAATACAAAATTAACTATAACTTGCCCAAAATATGTTTCAATATCCTTTTTTTATATAAACCCTCCTTTTTGGTCAACTATAATCAGAATAAACCATAAAAGCCACAACAAATTAAATTTGTTTTTTAAATTCCTAGATAGAGGCATATACCCTTAATAACAAAAAGTTATACGCAACTGGATTTGTATAATTTTTTTGAATCTTAAAATTTGTTCATAAAATCTTAGTTTTTTAGATATTTAACTTTGAAAAGTTTTAACCGCCACCATCTTGAAATGGATAATTTCAGCAAAATCTAGTTTTGCAAAATTGTGTAAACCAATGCAATATTTCAGGCTGAGTTTCATGAATTTATCTTCAATCGTTCATGAGATAATAATTGTTTTCACAAACCGCATACAGACAGACAACTTCTAAACTAAACAAGAAAGGGCCATGTTATAATGTATAGCTAGTTTTGACCTGTTGAATAACATGTTACAGTTTGGTGGAATGGTTGCGATAAAAAAAAAACGTCATATAAAGCCTGTCATATAAACGTGCGTCATATAACAATGGGTATTTTTTGTTTCGTTTACCGTCTGTCTGTCTGTGCGTAATTTTTATTAAGACAACTACTAAATGAATTTTAACCAAATTTTGGTTGAATGTTACCGATGCAATGTTGCCATTGCTAGGCTCTAAATTGAGAAAAAAAATGTTAATCGATTATCTCTTTCAAATGGCGGGCATTTACATTTACCAACTTAATATTACCAAAAAACTACCCATTTTATAAAAAAAATTGCAAGAATTTTTGTATGTCATGACCAATCCAAAACAGCGTATTCTATCAAAATCATTTAGAAACTAACCGGATTACGGGCGTTTTCGTACACCCGTACATGGTCATTATTTGTACTCTAATATCGACCACCTATTGTAAAAGTTTTCTGTTATCGGTTTTCTGATCCCGAAGTATCCAAATAAACAGAAAACTCAATATGTTTTCCCTCACTGAGAATTTTGAGCGGGAAAATTATGTCAATTATTAACAGTTATTGAAGTAAAACAGTTTTTTTTTATTTAATTTTTGTAACGATTGTCATAGTTAAATAATTAAAACAATAGAATCTTTGATTTATAAACGTTCCTTGCAATATAATAAAACCTGCAATTACAGTGTATGACTCAAAAACTCTAAATTAGTCATTTATTCAATTGTTGTCACATTATTACCTTCTAGAAAAGAGTACAAATAATAACCATATACGGATGGACTAAAATGCCCACAATTCGGTTAATTTCTATTTGATTTTAAAATAATAATCTGTTTTGGATTTGTCATTTCAATTTGATGTACGCCAGCCATTGTGTCCATTACACATTTTTGAGGTGGTGGTGGTGACGGATGGGTTTTGCGATTTTGAAAACCGGTTTATTAAGGTCCCCTTGACGGTGAATTACTGTCCCGAGATCAAATTTTGCATATCTCTTTACATTTTTTAAATAATAGAGGTGGTAAGTTTTCAAAAAATCACTCTGTATACAATTACAGACCAACTAATAAAACTAAATAAACAAGACATGCCTTGAAATACCTCATAGTTTCGTAGCTGTGTCGAGGTCCCCATTTTAAAAAAATCAAAAAAGGACGAGTCTTCGACGGATGCTCCAGAAAAAAAGTGAAATGAAATTAATATAAAACCATCTAAAATGCCCCTTGCACTTCCTCACTTAATACATTTGCAAAAAACACAAAATACAAAATAAATCCAACAATGGCTTTTTAATTAAACCTAACAATGCAAACAAAAAACAAAAAAAAAACAATGCAAATAATACAATCAATCAAGTAATAATAATAAGCCTATTACAATATAAATAATCAAATTATACTACTTATATCATGTTACTTATATCATATTATACATATGAACAACACGTCCATACAATACATACATGCACGACACAAGCTGCTTAACAATGACACATTTATACTGAACTTAATTATTTATAAGAGATATCTACCAATCAAAAGGAAAAACGAACAAAAATGCCCTCTTTATTTTCAGAAATATTTTTCAATTTTATTTATTGAAAAAAGCCGTCCCATTATTTTTTTTCAAAAAATCATTTATTGAACCAGCAGATGCAATATGCACGCGGCAATTGGTTGAACAGTTTTGGAGCACAATATGACAAATAGTGGTTTTTGATGGTTATCTTGGTGGAATAAGCTACCAAAGCACCAAGGCAGTATAACGTTATCAGCGTTCCTGGCTGAACCCCTCTACTAAGTTTGTGTTCTCCAAGTCAACAGCAGTCAGCACCATCACGCAGGAAAAAAATCTCTCCAACGACACAAACAAGATGAATTTCATAACGATGCTGAAGGGTGAACTGGAAGCCAAGGGTATCCAAGTCAAGCAGGCAGTAGAAGACGCTGATGTGCTGATCGTACAGACTGGTGTCTCAGTTGCCGAGGATTACGACAGTGTTGTCATTACAGGGGAGGACATTTATCTTATGGTGCTGCTGAATGCTTTGGGGTTTTCAAAGAAAAACGGCTACTTCCAAAAGAGTGGGAAGGGTAACACCACAACCGTCCTTTATTCTTCCCACTCTTTCAATCATTGGTCACAGGACATACTGTTCCTGCACACGATAAGTGGCTGCGACACCCCTTCAGCAGCCTTTGGAATTTTAAAGAAGAAGGTGATACAGTCGTATCAGAAGAACCCCGGAATGTTGGAGATTTTCAAGGACCCCGAGGCAGCTCCAGCTCAAATTGCTGACGTTGGAGAGAAGTTCTTGGTGAAACTGTATGGCGGGAACATTGGACGTAACAACCTCGATGACCTGAGATACCGCATTTTCACCACTGTCGTGGCAAAGCCGAGCTGCCAACTTGCCAGACTGCCACCAACCAGAGATGCCGCTAAGTACCATTCATTCAGGACTTACCAACAAGTCCGGACGTGGTTGGGAAGCCAAGGGGTCTACGAGAAGTTGCCATCTGCTTGGGGATGGTAAATTACCAAACAAGGTGGATATTATTATTCTCGTCATCCTGAAGAAGTACATTTTTCATTCCTAACCCCCTCCCCCCCCTCATTATTATTCAATCTTGTAACAAAGTCACCAGTGTTAATTAAGTGATTCATAGACCCCGACAACTTTGAAAACGACGACGACGATTACGAGGATGGTGCAGCAGCCCCCAAGCGTTCCAAATTGTTGGTAGCCTCATGACGTTTATACACATAAATTGTATATACTTGTATTATTGTACATACTACCATTATTTTTATATCAATTATATTCTTGAAATAATTCTTGGTTATTATACATTGATTTCAACAACCTGATCTATGTTTATTGAGGTTCAAGATTATGGGTTGGCAGTAATTACAGTAGTAGATAACCTACCACAATAACATTGAAATAACTACACTTCACAAAAAGAGGCACTTGGTCAGCGGATTGACTGCACTATAGTGTAGTCTACCGGTTGTAGGGTTAAAGAGGTCTGCATCACTCAGAGGACCCCCCCCCCACGTGTTCCAGCATGTCGATATTGATGAGTGATTACCATAATTACCATAGAACTGATGGTAATTGATAGTTAGAGGGCCAAAAACGAAGGTTTAAGCCAATTTTTGCCATTTTGAGAAAATATCTCTAACTTTGATCGGCTGTATCTCGGTATATTAGGTTTAGGAAGAAGTTTAAGAATACAAAATTATAGAAAATTTACTGCTCTACAACTTTGAAAATAAATGTTTTGGTCGAAAACCACTTAGTTTAGAAGTTATAAGCGAAAAACCGACAAAAGTCTGAAAATTTTGAAGTTTTTCGGTCCCCCCAAAATTAGCACAGTGTTCTCGAGAGGGAAAACTTGACAAGAGTCATCCCACAGCACCCCCGAACAACCTGTACAAGTTCCATTAACTTCGGAATTTTTTCGAGGTACAATGTACATTGTACATATCTACTGGACTATTTATATTTATGTGTAGGCCTATGTCGTTTCGGCCACTAAAAGGGGAACACTTTTATCGATACTAATGTTCATTCGATAAAATTATGATTCAACAGTTTCAAAAAGGCGGTAAAAACTATGTTTACTTGATAACTGCGTAAATCAATATACATCTATAATACATAGGCTAGTAAATAAAATTGAAGTGTCTGTCTGTGATTTCAAAATAAATCTTTTTTTCCCAGCTCATATGGTTATTCACACGTTACCAAGACCTAAACATGATTTTTTTAAATATTTTTCTGTCTGTCCGGGCTAATCTCCAGAATGGCTGAACCAATTTTGACTAATCTTTTATTTGCATATAAAGGACTTATCAGAGATTAATTTAGGCTGGTTTTTATCCCTGAAAAATTTAGGGTACCTATTTAAAAATTGGAAAATGTTAAAATTAGGGATTTTGCGAACGAATTCGAGTCTATTTCTATCCGTGTCTTACAATATATATAGGCCACCACTACCCCTCCACCACCCTACCCTGATCAAGTGCCTCTGTCCTAATCAATCGTAATTTCTGTTAAAATATCAGAGTAAACAATAATCTATTTGTGCTTGCTTATTCAGGAGTCACCTCGGGGGTTGGTGAGCGAAGCGAGCTGAGGTGAAGCGACCTAGTGATATAATAAATGTAAGCGTGGTTTGCCCTACGTCCCGCTATAACTCCGAAACCCAACCCCATCCCCATATGGTATGGTAGCCCTCCGAGAAGAAGAAGAAGGTTTGGAGCTGAAGGGGTTGGGTTTGGAGATATGGATGTCGAAAGAGCGCATCGCACCAATGGACTTTTTATAGGAAATCGGTGATGCGGCTGGGAATCGACTTGCGAAATAGCCGAGACGGACAATAATGTTCCTGAATAAGAAGCTTCCAGAAGGATCTGGAACATAATGTTTTAGAACAGTGGTTCCCAATCTTTTTTTGTATTCTGACCCACCATCTATCTAGAACATTGCGACCCAGTTTATATATAAACTACTACTACAGTGACTACACGGCAATTAATAGTAATATAAAAATTATATCTATATATACAGGGTGTCTTGCGACCATATGAACAAACTTTGTCACTTTATTCAGCAGGTCAAAAGAAACAAAAAATGTAACATAACATGTGTCCTATCTCATTCCTTCCGTTTTCGGTCTGTCTGTCTGTATGTGTTTTTAAAAAAAATACTTAATATTTTTAGAAGTTGAAAAGATATTGAGCTCAAACTTTGTACACCTATTTTTTACATAACCTTTTATCACTGTACAAAAAATTAGAACAATATTTTAAATATTTTCAAAATGGCGGCCGTTTATAATTTTTAAAGACAAATATCTCAAAAACCGCTAACTTTACAAAACAATTACAAGAGACAAAAAAGTTTACTTTTTTAATGAAAAACTCAATGTTTTTTTTATTTTTTCTGTAGCTCAAAGGAAAACAGAGATATTGCACAAAAAAGGAAAATGTATTTCTTGGTAGTTGTCAACAATACCCAGAATTACTCTAGAAACAAAATATTTTAAAGTTATTTTGAGCTAAAATAATAAGTTATTTGCATAATGTTCCGAGCACTTTCTGAGCTGATTCCACTAGCAAAAATAACGGAAAAAGTTAATTTATTCATAGGTTTGGAAATGCTTCGTTAGAGAGTTACAGCTAGCGAAAGATTTCACCCGTGTTTCAGATTACTCACAGAAACGAATCCCTATTGTACCACCTTTAAAGAAATTATGACAATAATTTGGAATGCGTGCTGGGCTAAGACGAAGATGGTACATACAATCCTATAAGAATTAACAGGTTTACGAAGTACAGCAAAAGATCTGTAACCTTGCCTTATTTTAAGTTGATATTGAACACCTGAGTTAGCTATTTACAGGAAATACAATAAATACAATTCATATAACAAACAGTTAAGTTTATTAATTACTTGCAAATTGATATGCAAAATCACATGCCCTTAAAGAAAAGATTTATATTGATATGCCATTAGTTATAATTAAAAAGAAAATTTAAGAATATTTTACATTAACAATATTGATTTTGATTATATTTAAAAGATCCCTCCCCTAAAATAAAATTAGAAAAACCCTCCCCATTTATAATAAAAGATTTATTACAATTTATTACTTTTTACAACATTACAAAATTAAATATATAATACCATGGATTTATTAATAACACTTGTTTTGTTGGCCAACCTTAATACTAAATGAAATTAAATAATAAAAATAATGGCGTTTAATAATTTTCAGAGACGTCTCTCTAAAAAAAAAAGGTTTTTTAAATTTGGAATGAAATCCTTTGAGGATTGTGGTTCGAAAAATTTGCTAGCGGTCCCTTTCAAGTTATTTAATTAAAAGAAATTTACATACAGCCTTTATCAGATTATCTTTGTATTTTTTGTTATAAAACAGCCTTCATTAATTCTGATTTTAAAACAGGTAATTGCTATTTTAAATTATACATAATAATCCATTAATAGTCACTGATGTTTCACAAATTTGGACATTTTACACTGACACTTCTTTTGAAGGCAGAAATTTTCAAAAGTTAAGTTTATTCGGTTTTGTGGGTCATTGTTGCACCAGTTGTAAACTGGCAATTGATGTCAAAGTGTTTAAACGTATTCACATGTTTTGTGAACTAACGAAACTCGGCGTCCGTGAATGTACAAAAAGTGATGAACTTTTTATCGCACTTTTGAAAGACTATTTTAGATTTAAAAATAACTAATTCACGTATTACTTCGCATTTTGCAAAAGTTCACGTTGCCATGCGGTTTTCAAGTCCTTTATGTCGGTGGCTGAACGAAGGTCTATATAAGTTCAAGGTTAATTAAAAAAGAGATTGACTAAAGAAACGATTACATAAGTTACAGATATCTGCGCCTGCGCTTTGCAATGTTGACGATCAGCTGTTTTAGAGTTACGTCCTCTGACCGCTAGGTGCCGTGGGTGTTCAGTTTATCAAGCAGAGATACAGTTTGGTTTAATCAGAGATGTTTTTCTGCTTCAAATAGTGGCGCGCTATTTAAATAACGTTACACTATTGAAATATGTAGGGCGTTAATTAAGGTGTAAAATTTAATTTAA
>JAGFPH010013739.1:0-11169 GCA_018207615.1 Philaenus spumarius | reverse complement strand
TTTTTTCTAGCTGGCATAATTACCTGGGGACAAGTGATTTACTTAAAATAACAATATGTACATAAACGTTATTCCCGTATCAAACAACTGTACTTCGGGAGTCGTGGCGCGGCACCTCCTCGCGCTCATTTAAAAACGATTTCATAATGATGTAATCATTTTATCACAAATCGGTGAATTGGATAGTTTAGATCAATTCAAACTAAATTGGCTACAACTTTCCCGCTGGAACTTTTTTTGTAACCCAAAAATAAAAAATTTTCTCGCTTAGTAACTTTTTCATGTCAGTCTGTGATAATTCTCAAATATTTTCAATTATTAAAATTCGAAATATCTGTTAAAATAAAAGTTTTTTATACTGTTAGAATCCGTACTTTATGTAGATTAAGAATATCTAAATTTTATTTTACTGAAGCCTTTCCATCGAGTTACAACAGCGAGTTAACGACTGCTCATACATTACTGAAAAATTACCAGCTAGCGTGTATCAGCATGGTGACGTCAGAGTGAAACTGGCGGCACACTGCCGAGATCAAAGAAACGGTTTAGCCTTTGTTATAGAGCCCTGTGAATAACGTGACAAAGTTTGTTCATATGGTCGAAAGACACCCTGTATAAAAGCCAAATCCACTGACTCACTGATCACGATTTCTCAAAAACAACTGAACGGATTGGAATTAAATTTGGTATGTAGCTTTCTCTTGGGCCGAAGGTGCTGGCTAAAAAAGGGTTTAAAAAAATTCGAAATTTTAGGGGGATTGGGGTGTCAAAATTACTAAATCACGATTTCTCCAAAACTACCGAGCGGATTGGAATGAAATTTGGTATGTAGCTTCCTATAGGGCCCTAGGTGCTCGCTAAGAAAGGTTATAAAAAAATTCAGAATTTTAGGGGAGGTTTGTGGGGTGGTCAAAGTACTAAAAAAAACCACAGAACGGATTGGAATGCAATTTGGTATGTAGCTTCATATAGGGCCCTAGGTGCTCGTTAAGAAAGGTTTAAAAAAATTCGAAATTTTAGGGGGCCTTGGGGTGTCAAAATTACTAAAAATCCCTATAAGAAATACATAGTATAATATATTTATTGGTATATATGTTTTGTTAATATAAATTTAACTTTGATTCGTCTATCCGTGCAAAGCCGGATCGGGCCAGCTAGTGTAGTATAAAACCGAAGTTATTATTATAAATGTACAAATGCTTTGCCAGTAAGAATTTTTTAAATGTTGAAGGGAATGTTATTAAAGAAAAGAAACAATATTTTGTTCAATTAAGACATTTATTTTACGGCTATAGCAATTAAATGGTAAACCTAGAGAGATTTGTGGTATTGTTTAGTCTTGGTGTTAATGATACTTAATATATCTGGTTTGAAGCTTGTTAGTTTTATGTGTAAATCGTTTTCACGCAAAGTTTATTTCTGTATTTGTAAAAAAAATGCACGTTTCCCCTAGAACCAAGTAGTGGTTGTGAATCCCATTAATTCCTTCAAAGCGATATTTGCAAGCACTTGTTACTCTCCCTTTATTTTGATCCAAAATAGGATTAGGCTTGAGTATTAATTTAAAGAAAGTTTACAAAGAAGAATCCCATGATAGTTCCATCAGGGGCGCTCTTCCTCAGATGCTGACAGTTTGAGCTTTTTAAGGTTGTCCTCTACAAATGGGTTTCTTATTCATAATAATTCGTAAGGATTTCTTAGAAACTCCTAAAACAAAAACAAAGTTTAAGTAATACTCTTGCGTAAACGAACAACTTTCAGGGGGTCTTACTTAAAAATGTCAGTTCGTAAAAACTTTAAACTTAAAACATTAGCCCGTAACCATTATCATTTTAAATAAAGAAGCAGTAGAAATTAATTGTTGCTTTTATTTATTGGGTGAAAACAATATCATGAAAATAATAAGACTTTATAACACGAAATACTTCAAATCGAAGTGGTAATTTTAGAATAATTAGGCCTACCTGACTAGAGGCCAGTGCTAGAGGTCAGTGCTTCCCTTAATCGCAGTTGCAGTGTACTCATTAACTTTGAAAGTCATTGAGGTGTGGGAATGGACAACACAACTGTCTTTCACTCTAATGGATCATCTTTCATATATTTAACAGTATATATTTCTATATTATATTGAACATAGAACTTGTGGACATCCTTCCCTTGCAGCGATGAATTGAGGATATTGAGAACACTGAATACGTCACCCAAATATGAAAACCATATTAGCCATTTTTCATCATTTAAAATTTCCAAAAAACTGCTCACGGATTTCGCATCACCATCGTGTTCCAAAAAAACATTTTCAGTTCATCTCGAAGCTGAAATAGTCTTAACAGCACTTTCCCTCTTGACAGCCAGTGTAATTCACAGTGCAGGAGAAGTGTTTTGAGCTCACTGCCCATCTCATCGCACGGTACGGCAGTCTTGAAGTTTTATATCTTGATTTAATGAAATTCACAATTTTCACTGCATTTTTTTTTTTTTTTATTTTCTTTGGACTTTCGTCCAGACCTTACCCTACAAGGGCCTCTCAGTTCAGTTTGCAACGAATCCACTGAACTGAAGGAGCAACTGCCTTATCACAATTATTACGAATGAATCCTACGGCTCCACTGTTGTCGTATCACCCTGAGAACGTTACTAGCCACATTGCTTCCTTGTTTGGAACGAGTTTTGTAGATAATTTTTAAGATGTTCAGGAAATGTACATCGTAGAATTATTAAACGATCCTCTTGAAATATAACTTAAATGTTTTTCTGTGGATAAAATATTTTACTTTCGCAACCCACAGTTTGGGAACCACTGTCCTTGAATGTTCGAGTATGTTGTAGAATTTTATAGAGTCTTCCAGAAGGTTCAAGAATGTTCCTTACGTTTCTGGACCATCGAAAGGACTTCCTATTCCCGACCGTTCTATAATGTTCTAGAAACCGGAAACTCACTAGAAACATAAAACTTGACAAGTATTACTCTTAAGTGAGATAAAAAAACATTTGCATTTTGATTATATGCGTCTAAGGTGTAAAACTTTGTTCGTAGAAAATATTTAAGTTAAAATGTGCTCATAGACGTGAAATGCACTTCAAACAATCTGGCGGAAATCGTGATTCTCGCTCTTACTGGCGCATATCACGTTATGTATGTAAGTCTAAATAGGAAACGTAGATTAATTTGAACGAAACTTACCATACGTGTTTGGACCAATGAACTCTCAACTCAATGTTTATCATATATTTCTTTCATTTATTTATTAATATCTGCGAGCAAAGTATGCTAGTATACAATACAAAAGTTAATTTAAAAGGAAAGAGGAACTATATTGGATGACATTTTCGTCTGTCTGTATTTCTGTCGAACAACGGTTGCACGACCGTTTACTTCCACATAATACTCTGTAATTGTTGATCGAATAGAACTAGAACACAGAATCTCACAACTAATACGTTAATTAACTAAAACTTTTTGCAGATTACAAATTTTACTTGTGGATAGCTGTATGGAACTGTTTTGTCCTGGTATAGCACACATCCGCAAGGCTGATTTGAAAGACTACTTAAATAGAAATAATTTTATGAATTTCGTCAGTAAATTCTGCAAAGGTGAGTGGCATTTTCGATGTAATTGGATACAAAAAATATTGTTACTAAATTGTTTTTTCCTTAAAACATGTTCGTAATATTTGTTTGTTTTGTGTTTTATTATTTGGATCTTACTTGCCAGAGCTAAATGGGGCCGGGGGTGGTTGGCACTGTAATCTATTCGAAGGCTACAAGGAAATAGGAAGGAACGCAAGTAATTACGATAGCGAGGTGGGCGCAATACACGAAGCAGACGTTAGTCTTCAAACCTCAACCGTCCCCATCAGCCAAGTCGTATCAGCCTTATGATACTGTCTCCGCACCATTCATTGTGCTGGCAGAATTGATCGAGGCAGGCTGTTTTGTTCACCTCGAATAGATCCCCAGACACGTGGACATCACGGGCATTGAAAAAGCCGATAAAACAGGGAGCAGCATCTGAACAACCTGCCACATTTAGAGCAGCCCAAAACCGGATAACAGTCACTATCAACAACGCGACCAAGAAAATCCTGAATAACCGAAGCAGCGGCAAACTATGGGAGTGCCTAACCACCGAAGGGCCAATTCCAAGAAACCTGGAGAGATCCTCAGCTGTCTGTTTTCGTACGACCACGGGGCATGACTACCCGCAAACCCATCTACACCGCATCGACGTATGTCCTCTCTGCCTGTCGTCCAGGATGGACAGCGGACACCTGCTCACCTGCCCAAGACTTCATCGCCTGTCTGACGACATCTCTTTTTTTTTTCATTATTGGGAAGCTCGACGTCAAATGGCTGAACAACCACGGACAGGCGCTGGCTAAAGTAAAGTAAATAGCCTGTGTTTGATTATTTTGCGTTCTGTGGTATTTATTGTTTTATTCGACGACAACTCCTCATAAGGTCTAAGGCCATGAGTATTGTGCGGGTGTATAATATCCCTTTATTTATTCATGATATATTGTGTTTAACAGCCATTTTTATAGTTATTTAATAAGTGGACCCACGCAAAAAAATCTGAAGAGTAGAGCCCAGCTGCGTTGCGATGCTCCTTTTGTTATTGTATTTCAAAGGCCAAAAATAACTCAGAAGTTAAGTATGTTTCTCTTTATTCATGTTAAATAAATTTATATGTACTATATAACGATTTCATTCCGAACTTTATGACCTACTTATCCGAAATAAAACATTTAATGATATGCCGAGCATTTCCCCTCTTTTCTAAAACTACAACTATAGCAAAGCTATAAATCAATATGAACAAATATTCAGCTTGGCTTGTGAGCAGATATACTTGATAGAATAAAACTTGAGCACAGAATATCATGACTAATACGTTTACTAACTCGAACGCGTTTCAACGACAATGTGCATTTTCAGTGATGCTCGATACACAATAGTCAAACTATAACTCAAATAGTTATTATTAAAATAACTATTAGTAAATAGTTAGTTATGTGTGTTATAGTTTGAAAATCGGAGCTCGTGCATCACTGAAGACATCTGATTTTTCATTCAAACTCGTTTGAGTAAATAAGCGTAAAGTTGTGAGATTCTGTATTCAAGTTTTATTCTACCGAGTATAGGCTATATCATCTCACAAGTCAAGCTCAATATTTATACTCAGTTATTTTTCGAGAAACTTCATTAAACGAGGAATTGTTTCCAGCATTAAATAACTCCCAAAAATGTACTCTTCAACTATGCACCTTCAACCAAATAGTTTTCTAGTTGCCAAATTGATATCCAATCCGGATTTTTCGGTAAGATATTTTGTTCGCACAATATCACTTTGTACGGGAAGCCTGTCCTTAAGAAAACCTCGTACACGGTATATTGAGCTAATTAGCCCTTACAGTATGGGACATGTTTTATATTCAACCCCCCCCCCTCTTCCTTTCCTCTGGTAACCCTTTTACCCGCCCTTTAGCAGTAACAATTAATTTCCCTTCAGACGTTTTACAAAATAAGTTATTTTCATTTCAATTGTTGGGTCTAACAATCGAAGTGAAGAAGAAGAAGGAAGTAGGGATTGTCGTCATAATCCTCTCTGTGCTAAGTAGTGTGTGTGATCTCCTGCTTTGCCCTGCCTTAACCTGACCCTACCACTATGCCTAATCCGTCACCTAGTGGACCAATGTGGCTATTTTCTAAAATAACTATAAAGTACCCTCGCTGCAGATGAATATAGACCATATACAGAATGGTCGATATACTCGTGCCTGTTGTTTTATATTGAAAATATCCAGAAATATAATTTGAACTGGTGAATAAAATTTCGTGAAAACTTCGCACTCTGTTTATGCATTACATATAAATCTAAAGTATACGCTCTCAAGTTATCGGGTAAAATACTGAATTTTACAAAAAATAATTTAAAGAAATTTTAGGCCATGTACAAGTTTAAATAACGTCTATTTAAAGTACAAAGGTCAACTGATTAAAGGTGTTGGTATAATAATCAGGTGTTTATTGAAATACCTCTAAACTTCAATGAAGGCTTGTTTTTACTTTGGATACAGCTGATTTCATGATTTATAATTTTTTTTACAATATATAGATTAAATTTTTACTTCACATTTTTATTTAGAAGTAAGCCTACGTCGTGTTATTTTATACATTTATTATAACTGAATAAAAAATGTACCTCAACATTTTCTAAATATAGGTATCTTAATGGAAATTTTTAAAATTTCCTTTGTATACAGTAGGCTTATACAATTATGCGTATTTCATTATGCAAAAGTAATGTAAACACAAGTGTTTTCTTGAATGTATACAAACACAACATCGACTTCCAAAGGATTCTTCTGGTTAAGATAAATAAATAAGTATTGATTATGAGTTCAAACCGTTTATTTGTCTAGTATATCAGTTGCTTCTGTGACGGCGTGTTGCAGGAACAGTATAGTTTGATATAACACTATTTAGACTACAATAGCTATGGATACACCTACTACTAATAAGTAAAAAAACAACATATTAATTATAATACTTAACGATTTTAAAACTATTAAATGCGCATTAATACAAAAGTTTCCAATAATATGAAACTTTGTAAGTTTGAAAGTTACCTGATTTCCCTAGTAAAGGCACGAATGTTGGGTAAAAGTGTTCGAATGTTTTAATGTTTTGTTACTGTTTGCAACAGCAGAAAGTGCTTTTATTTTCAGATCAAATCGCTGCTGCCAGAACGTAGCTGTAAAAACGATGGTTGGAAAAATGAAAGATTACTTTCTAAAAACTCTGCAACCTCCGACTGTTTAGATAATTAATTAGGTTGCTAAATTATTTGATATTTATATTTAAATTATATTAATTTATTTATAATTATTTAATACTACGCTATTTTAAAAACAACGTAATTGGTAAAGTTATTAAAACATATAATAATAATTATAATAAGTTACCTTATGAATAATGTTTTATTAAATGATTTAATAAGTCTTAAATTATAGGCCTACAACTTTTTGTGAATTAGACACTAATTGTAAAGCATTTAGAGAGCCAGGTACAAAAGCGTAAATAGAGGATAAAGAGTCCAGCTGTTAATCAAAAAAGGCCTAGACTCTTTGACCGCATTTACAGGTTTTGTAGCTACTACGTTAACCATATCGTAAAGACTACCAAACCTGTTACAGCAACGCTTTTCTGACTTTTTTTCTACTCAAATTTGAATTATAGATTAAAAACTAATGGTTCTTGCCAGTTTTGATTCAATTTATAAAATTCCAAGGTCAGAAAACCTTCGCTGTCCCCTTGTAGACCTTGAACAGTTTTTCTAATCTACTAAGGACACTTAAAGATCTGTCTGCCTGGGCCACAGAAAAAGGCAGCTCAAAAATTTCAAATGTAAACCCCAATCGTGTGACCATTTAAAATAAATCTAATTTGGTAAGATTCAACTGCTCAAACTGTAGGTCAATCTTGTTAATTTCCAATATATAAAACAACTAATGTGCTTAATTGTTTTTATTCACATTGGAAGGAGAATACAGGGTCAAGACGTATTGCAGGACAGAGAGTCCGAATACACTCCAACCAGGGGTCTGGGCCTTTACTGATTAACAGCTGGACTCTTGGCCCCACCTTAACGCTGTCCTTGGCTCTCTTACCTGCTTTAATAAGTGTCTGATTCCGCAAAAGTTGTATAATTCAAGACTAAGTATTAATTAGTTTAATAAAACATTATTCATAAGGTAATTTTTTCAGTACTGTTACTAATTACGTTGTTATATAAAGCAGAACCGCAACCATAAACAAATCAAAATATCCTGAAGTATTTACTTAGAGTCTCCAGTCACAGTATGTTTCCAGTTTGTAAAAATATAGCCTATATATATAGGCCTAATAGACATGTCACTAGTTATTATATGATATATAGAATACAATAATGAAATATATACAGGGTGTCCCCGAACTCTCTGGACCCCTTTTATGGATATGTTCCTGGGATCCAGACAAACATATTTGACAATATAATCATGGGTCTAAGGTGGTTATTTTTTCGTCTGTCTGTCTGTATGTGTTTTTTACAAAATACTTAATATTTTTTGAAGTAGAAAAGATATTGAGCTCAAACTTTGTATACCTATTTGTTGCGTAACCTTTTATCACTGTACGATAAATTATAGCATTATTTTAAATATTTTCAAAATGGCTTCCGTTTATAATTTTTAATGTCAAATATCTCAAAAACCGCTAACTTTAAAACAACATTACAAGAGACAAAAAAGTTTACTTTTTTAATGGCAAACATAATGGGTTTTTTATTTTGTCTGTAGCTTAAAGGATAACAGAGATATTGACAAAAAAAGGCAAAGTGTATTTCTTGGTAGTTGTCAACAATAGTCCGAATTACTTTAGAAACAAAATATTTTAATGTTATTATGAGCTAAACTAATAAGTTGTTTGCATAATGTTTCGAGCACTTTCTGAGCTGATTCCACTACCAAAAATAATAAAAATGTTCATATATTCATAGGCCTGGAAATGCTTCGTTAGAGAGAGCTGGAGAAAGATTTTACCCGTGTTTCAGATTACTCACAGATCTCAAATCTTTAAAAATAAATTACTGAATTATAAAATATCCACCTTTTAAGTACAAATGTAACTGTAGCTTAATTAAGAAAATCAAATGAGAAATAACAACAATGTGATCATGTTACAAATAAAAGTATTAGCTGTTTATTAAGACCGAATTTTGCGTTTTGGGTCAAATATCGCAACAATTACTGCAGTTACAGAACTGGGACCTATTTTATTAAATTTATATGCTCATTTTACGTAAATTAAATTAAATTGTACACCTTAATTAACGCCCTTCATATTTCAATAGGGATTCGTTTCTGTGGGTAATCTGAAACATGGGTGAAATCTTTCTCCAGCTCTCTCTAACGAAGCGTTTACAAACCTATGAATATATGAGCATTTTCATTATTTTTTGCTAGTGGAATCAGCTCAGAATGTGCTCGAAACATTATGCAAATAACTTATTAGTTTAGCTCATAATAACATTAAACTATTTTGTTTCTAAAATAATTCGGAGTATTGTTGACAACTACCAAGAAATACATTTTCCCTTTTTTTTGCCAATATCTCTGTTATCCTTTAAACTACTGACAAAATAAGAAAACAATTGTGTTTGTCATTAAAACAGTAAACTTTTTTGCCTCTTGTAATTTTTTTTTAAAGTTAGCGGTTTTTGAGATATTTGACGTTAAAAATTATAAACGGCCACCATTTTGAAAATATTTAAAATAATGCTCTAATTTATTGTACAGTGATAAAAAGTTACAATACAAATAGGTGTACAAAGCCTGAGCTCAATATCTTTTCTACTTCCAAAAATATTAAGTATTTTGTAAAAAACACATACAGACAGACAGACGAAAAAAATAAGCACCGTAGACCCATGTTTACATTGTGAAATATGTTTGTCTGGAACATAAGAACATATCTACAAAAGGGGTCCAGAGAGTTCGGGGACACTCTGTATAATAGGAAATAAATAAGAGTACTTTAATGAGCATTATGTAGGCCTTAAAGTTTGAAAATCTAACAAATATGTTAAATGACATCTATGGATTTATCATTATACAACTAGGCTTATAGCATAAAATTATGTTCAGAATGTTGGTTTTTTCTCTAACCAGTGCGTTGGTAAATTTTACTTCATCCCCTGTCATACTCATGTCAAAATGTCCCCGCCCGAGGCGGATTAATGTTTGCACTTTTTGTAAAAGACAGCAGGACTCTTAGTCCTACCCAGCAAACAATATAACCAATGCTTATGACCGTCTGAGCACCCGGACTCGTTATAAGTACACCCCGTCCGTTAGTTTTAACCAAGAATACTATTATTAAAATACTATGTGAACAGAAATAATTGATATTTCGTTCACAATCAAAACTCGACACATTTTTGAATTAATATTTTTGGGGACAATAACTGCTTTAACCCCGAAAAATTATTATTTCGTGGTACTGCCGTGTGGGTTATTGTTTAAAAAGCTTTATTTCTAAATGAAAAATTCCCGCTATACTTCTGAAATTAATGCAGCCCAAATAATGGGAAATTCTGTGAATTAGAGGTAATTTTATTATTTCTGATTGCCTTACTGAACTGGTTAATTTTACTATAAATTTACTTTTTTGTATACTTACAGCTTACTTACGTAACTTCAGCTCGCGTAATTATAAATCAAATATAAATGTCCCTATTAAGTGATGTGTTGTGTTGTGTTGTGTGTTACATGTTGTTTGTGAATGTTTTCGTATAAGTGTTTAATTTTATAAACTTGACGTGCATCAACGAATGTAAAAAAACTAATGAAATATAGGTTCTATAATGGCTGAATAAAAAAAGGCAAAACGTTCGTCACCAGCAAATAATAAATAAAAAAAAATTACTGAGAGCTGTAAATATACCAAAAACTTAATTTATAGTAATTTTATTCTTGACAGGAACACTAAAGCGTAAAAACTCTCATGCCGAGCTAATTTGATTCGAAGATCGAATCTGGAGGACGCTCCCAATTTAAGACCTGTCGAACTGCTAAAACTTCACAAGCTTGACTTTCAACGATATAATTAATCAACAACGTTACACGGTGAATCAGGGAAAATAAATTACCTTACATGGTGCAGCGTATGTGTAATGCGCGTTTATGCGTAAACGCATATTAAAATCAAATTACCTTACATGGCGAAGGCGTATGTGTAATGCGCGTTTATGCGTAAACGCATATTAAAATCAAATAACCTTATATGGTGCAGTGTATGTGTAATGCGCGTTTATGCGTAAACGATTATTAAAATCAAATTACCTTACATGGTGCAGCGTATGTGTGTGTAATGCGCGTTTATGAGTAAACGCTTATTAAAATCAAATTACCTTATATGGTGCAGCGTATGTGTAATACGTAAACGCTTATTAAAATCAAATTACCTTATATAGTACAGCGTATGTGTAATGCGCGATTATGCGTAAACGCTTATTAAAATCAAATTATCTTATATGGTACAGCGTATGTGTAATGCGCGTTTATGCGTAAACGCTTATTAAAATCAAATTACCTTATATGGTGCAGCGTATGTGTAATGCGC
>JAGFPH010013738.1:0-14705 GCA_018207615.1 Philaenus spumarius | reverse complement strand
ACTTAAGGCATTCTGTGGAAGCTGAAGCTTGTTAAAAACTTCACGCTCACAACTTGATAATGGTGTAACCGCTTGAGGCGTTTATGATTCGTATTTATGGTTCGATTGAAACATTGAATATGGGTGATAACGTGGGCGGAGGAGTAGCACTCGGAAACGTGCAAAAATTAATTAACATAAAATAATGTTTTGCGGTACTTTATATAGTTATTTAAAATATTCCATTGTTTCGTTAACATTTTTAATGGAAATGTAGATTTTTCGACATTCTGTCTTTATTGGGTTTTTACACAATATTTGTAGTGAACAGCATTTGTGGTGTTTAATTAATAACACAATTTTCTAAGATACCGTTATTTCCATTTCAAGATTCTTTTAGGGAACTGAAAATATTACAAACATTTTTAACAATCAGGAGAATCAATTTAATTTTTAGTTTTTTAAATTGGTATAACAGTTATTTCTAGAGTCTAACTGTCAGATAGTAGTGTTTACAGACGTTTGGTCTGTTATGAAAGTGGTAGTTGTAAAAGTTGAAAGATTAAAATTTCGTATAATTTAAGTAGTATTCACTAAACAAGTTTCTCTATAGGTTTGAAGATTCATTTATTAACAGGGTGGCATTTTTAACTTCCTATGTAAGGATTCCAAAATTAACTTGAACACTTATCAGATACCGTAAAAGTATAGGAATCTTACATAGTGAATGAGGATAAAACTTGACACACTGGGAAAGGACTTTTCAAAATTTTGGAAGGTCAGGATTTAGATTCTAAACTTAGTGTAATATGATCTTTTTATTTGTTACTCGATTTTTATAACATTTTAAAAACAAGTACAACTAGGTTACGTATTATTTTACCGTGGGGAAATGTTTGACTTAAATTTGGTTTCGTTTTAAGATGGCGTTCCTAAACGTAATTATATATTTTCATTATGTAAGCTCCCGGATTGGAATGATAACAAATATTGAAATAGGTATATATTACCTGTTACACTATCCATCCAATCTTTGATTATTTGTTGTGACTGCTGCAGTTTAGGGATTATCCCATCTTCAGGTCACTTATATCACATACAAAAAGAGTAGCTAGTTAACCAGCGCCTAGGCAACATGTTTGTAGTTCATATCGTAATTTGTGTTTAGTGTACTGTGTTTTTGTGTATAACTAATTATTGTGTTTTCAACGACCTCGCTAGTGAGAGAAAAGTGATTTTAAATGTATATTTTTGTATGTCATATAAGTGACCGGAAGATGGGATAATCCCGAAACTGCGGTAGTCACAACAAATAATCAAGGATTGGATAGACAGTGTAACAGGTAATATATACCTATTTCAATATTTGTAATTATATACCCTTTTGAGTTATTTCTAACTTGTTCCTTTTCTACAAGATGACGATCACTAAAACATTATGTGAAACTATAGGTAGGTTTCCACCTAAATTAATAGGTGAATAACTTCAAATGACAATGTTTGTCAAATGGGATATCCAGTTAAAAAACCTTAATTTTGTTCGTCCTTTTAAAATTGTGTACTACTATCTCTAGCTATTTCAAAATGTTTGTTACTAATTTAGGGCTCCTCAGAATCTTGTTGAAAATTTAAGAAGCAATGAGAAAATGAATAAATTTACTTCAGTTAAAAATTAAATCAGTGTGTAAAAAATGTCGGGCGGGCTTTATATTTAAATTAAAACGTATTTGCCCATGAGTAGGTAGACACGAACCCGGCACATTTTAGTTTAGAGAGCGCGTGTCCCTCGTTTATTAGGTTAGGTAGAGCGCTTATCTATCATTTTTTGGTTAAAGATACTGCTTACTCGACATTTTTGTAGTGTCCCGAGAACCCATGCTACCGTTCAAGCAACGCATGTCGGACTTAGTCCCAAAAGCCAAGCTACTTCCCGCCATATCTACTTTTGACCTCTACGGACAAAAAAATTTTCAAATATTTTTTGATAGGATAATTTTGTGCGTTGTAGACAAAATTACAATCCATTATCCATAAATCAGCTATCCTATTTTCTACAGACAATTTAAAACAAAAATATTAACATTTCCGTGTTTTGTGATTTTTCGTAAAGATAATGATTTTTGAGATATTTACTACAAATATTTCAAACTATGACCATTTTGAATAGGGTTGCCGGAAAAATATTCTTTTTGTACTTTAGCGTTTATACCAAATTTTACCTTAATATCAGTTGTTATAAATAAATAGTGGCAAGTGAAAAACACAATAATCACAATAAAATAATTGCAACGTTGATTTTCCCACGTACAGTTTCTACTACGCTTTGTTATTACAAGCCATTCAAAGTGGACAGATTATAATGTTAAGTAGGTTTAGTGCTATCCGATAGATTCGCCGCCGGACCAAAGCGCAATCAATTAGGTCCCTAACTCGGCATTATTTAGGATTAACAAGTAAACGAGGGTGGGAATCGTACAACCCTTAATACATCGAAGTTGATTCAACCCCCCGTGAGCAGTTTGCGAAACATATTGTCAGAACGCGTGCGCGATGCGTGAGAACCAGTTACGTTTAGTCCGGAGGGGGAGGGTTTTCAGATTTCATAGGCACTGGATGATTTAACGTCAAGTAGTGAGTTGGTAGATTTATTGATGGCGTTGATGGGGGGGGGGGGGGAGAGATTTTTACTTAATTTCATTAAGACTCTGCTGCAGTTAAATTTTAAAATTCTCATATGAGTTGTTTACACATTTGATTTGGTCAAAGTACTCTGAGTATACATTTTCTTAAAACACATACGATTGTATTCAGAATGTTCAGAAGATTAAAAATATACTTTTGTTGAGACGGTTGAAAACGTGAAAGTAAAACATAATCGCTTTTGTTAGTTTTGAGCTACATGAAATGCATGGAACAATTTAGGAGGTCATTACTCAGGAAGGGGGTAAGAAATTAGCTTTTTAATGCTTGGTTAAGTATCGCGGCATAAATATCAACAGTTTCAGACAAACCTCATTAATTTTGGCCCAGTAGAAAAGGCGTGGCGAATGTAAAAACTGTTCACAAATGAGTTTATAAATATTGTAGATAATACACAACTACTATTTGAAATTTCAACAAATACAAAATTAATTTCGAGAAAACGTTCAAAACTAAAATGTAAACCGATGCAACTATAATAACTTATTTCTCTATTAATACAAATACTGCCATTGACGCATGCAAACCTCTGGCCCTACTGCGTGCCAGAAAAATTATAATATATAACAAATATTATATTGTGTCACATATATAGTATAAGGTATCGTTTTGGATAGGAGCACAGATTAACTAGTAAATTTCAAAACTGCGAAAACGCTTATTTTGAAATGACATAAAATAAGTGTCTGCTTCTAAATAATTTAAAAAAATATATAGTTACAACAAATGTTTCGATAGCATACAATTGTTTTTTTGTATAAGTAAGCTGTACAACGAATAAAGATAATCAAAATCTGTTTGGATATTTGAGTTACTCGTAAAATTTTAATCGGAAATTAAGATTCATACAACCACATTTACAACTATGAATGTAACCAATTCAAAAAATGTTCGGTCGGTTCAGTATAGGCATAACTTTAAATTAAAAAATAGTATTGCTAAGTTTTTGATCGGAATCATATATCTGTCTTATATGTTATAGACATAGAAGCATTTTTATCTTTTAACTTAAAAAAATATAACCTGCCAAATTTGCTTTTTACAATTTCGGAATAATTCAAAATCGTGGTCACATAATATTTCGAATATGTTCTTGAATAGTAACGATATTAGCCATCATGAAATTTACCTAATTATGTAACAACTGTACACGGCAAATTGTTGTTTAGTGCAAATTTTGTATGATATTTATTTCAGTAAATGTCTTATTACTCAGTTATTTATTATCCGATTGTAGCAAATAAAGTATGATTTTGTTCATCTTAAAATTTTACATTTTTTATTACTGGTAACATTTTTTAACAAAAATTACAGTTTTCGTGAAATTTAACATAAAAGATTTTAAATGGCCGCCATCTTGAAAATGTTTAAGATATCGTAACGAAATTGTATACACTTGTTTGACCTATCAAGGTACACGTTCGTGCCAAATTGGAAGTTTCTATCTAAAATAGTACTCAAGTTATAAAATAATTTGTAAAAAACACAAACAGACGGACAGACAGCAGCCTAGGCATGCCAGATCCATATTTATATGACGTTTTTTGATTGTCTTGACCTAAGGAACAAATACACAAAATATTTCCAAGGAGTTTGTAAACATCCTGTATATTAAAAACTCCACAACCCAATCCCGTAGACTCTTGGGGGTTCATTGGTAGGATAACCTTCTATGCAGGTTTCAGTTTAGTACTAAAGGGTTAGGTTCGGAGATATATAGGTGTCAAAAGAGAAGACCGCACCAATGGACTTCTTACAGAAGTTCGGTGAAACAGATGGGAAGAATACTCCAAAATGATCTAAAGGTAATTTTCTAGAATGTTTCAGGACATTCCAGACGGTTCTGGCCCATCGAAGGGACTTTGGATCATATTGCTCTTAAATTATACCAGGTGTTTTAAAAGTTCCCCCCTCCCCTATTATTTTTTTTGTTAATGGAAATAAACAGATTTGCTTTGGGGATAACATGAACAAAAATTGAGTTTTTTGGTTCGTCGTAAATTTCAAACCCTCCCCCAAAAATGGGGTATTTGGGGGTAAGTCGAAAGTTTTAAATGAGAACCCCTATTGAGTGACACCTCATTTTAAAGGTCTTGATAAAAGAAGAAGATTGGCGCAAACCGGAGGTCTGTATGTTGACTCTATCCAACATAATGGCCGATCAAACTTATAACTTTTCCCATTTAAATAACATCAAAATGTTAAAGATGATACATCTGTTATTTTTTACAAGGGTTTCATTTAGTAGGTCACTCAAACACAAAAAAAAACTCCATTTTTGTTCATGTTAAGGGTCTTCTATACCTTGCGCAAACAGCAAAAATACGCACTTCGTACTAACGTGTTTCAGACGCCGTTTTTCAACCTAAACAGTTGTGAAATATCTTAAATTGTTCTTAAAGGCTTTGTGCTTTTGTCTTATATCTCATAATTAAAAGAAACCGACGGCAACTCTTTTTAATCAACAGTTTAACTGAGTAAAAATTTATTATTTTTATTGCATTTTTTTGGGGGGTTTTAAGCAATAATTTCCATATTTTAAGCTAACACGTAAAAAATATAAAGCCTTCTTTATAACTTAAAGTAATTTCCTAGATTATTAATTTATAAATAGAATCCGAAACACGTAATTACTAGTGCATGTTTCAACGATTTTGCGGCTTGAGTCACTCCTTTTTATTAAAATCATACTGTACACTCGGGAGTTTTCCTCACTGTAAAGAAGAGCCTTAGCTCTAATCTGTTTATTTCCATTAATAAAAAAGGAGGGGGGGGGGGGGGGGTAGACACCTGGTATGTAGGAGAGAGAAAACATTAGAATTTCGATATATTAGTTTTAGGTTTACAATATTGTTCTTAGAAAATGATCTTGTTTGTAAAAATAAATGGGGAAACTTACATTGATTTAGAACTTACAACACGTTTTTGGGCCAGTAAACTTTCAATATTTACCAGATATTTCTTTGATTGATGTAAAAGTATATTATCTGCGGGCGAAGGCGCGGGTGCCCTAATAATATTATAATATTACTCTCCCAATAAATATTTAGTCATATCCAAGTTTTTGGGACCAGAAATTGTATACCACACCGGTTGTTGCTACAAGATTATCAGTTGCTTGCATAATTAAAATCTAATTTTCACGAATGTCGGAACAATCCATGCTAACAATATTTTTATAAACTTTTGAAGCGTACATCACTCCATTTGATAATTAAGAAATTGAAAATGCATAGGCGTACCTTAAGCCAGAAATTCCCTACTCGTAAGGGCGAAACTGAGAATTCTTTATCAAGAAAAACGTGCGTTTCATTTATGACAGTCTTCTCAAATTAGCAATTTTTATAACTATCTTATGTCAAATTCTAGCTTGATATCTTTATCGGATCCAGAGAAATTCGATTGCGACACACAGGCAAATGAGTGATCCAATAAAAAGGTTCCATTTACCTTCTTAAGACAAGAATAAAGCACCAAGAATTAATTTCTCCTTCGCTGCTAACATATTATGGGAAACTATCAATTTTACTGCTTACAATGATGACTCATTATATACTGAGAAACAGGTTATAACTTTAATAAATATTGGTTTTCTCTAGAAGTAGTTGTATGTTAGTGTAGAGTAATTTATGTTTTATACTCCGCGGTTCACAACACTGTTTTTATTCCGTGAAGGTTGATTCCTTCAGTTGGAAAGCTTACTTAAACTCACTTCAATAAATGCTGTAATTGTTTTATCTAATCTCAATATTTAAACCCATTTATTGAATATTATTTTCTTCGAGCCTTCCAGAACGATTATTACCTAGGAATGTCTAATATATTTGAATTTTTATTAACAGCTTAATGTGCTGCTTGTCACCTACACGGAATATAGAAGGGGTCCCACCAGTAGTATGTAATCAAAGCCACGGGTAAGTGTACGAAATACAAATGTTTGTCTTTTTTCAGTGAAATACATTTATTTTGTTAGGTATATTTAAATAATGTTTTAATTTATTATTGTGATGATCGGTATTTTACATAAATAAAAACTATTTATATTATTATACTAGGGGAGACCCTTGCGTGCTCCGCACGCCAACCCCGCTGGACCCTTCTATACACATAGGTAATGTTTTCCTTACAATGAAGGTTTGTATTAATAATAACCTCGAATCTAAAACCATAAATAATGTTAAATGTCCAAATCAAATTATTTCGTATATTTTATACCATCATTTATAAATAAAGGTAACAAAATTAGCAACGCTCAGGTCTACACGTAAACAAAACTCTAACTAAAAGTTAGAAATATAAATATTGTTTCAAGTTTTTAAATCAGCTGTTACGGGAAATGTTTGAGCAAACAGCTGATCGCTGTACCAACACTAAACATATTTAATAGTTATTTATTATGGCGCTCCCTTTTCCATACAATATTTAGTATAGTTTGTGTTGTTTTTACGTCCAACAGATGGAGCTCTTTACAAAAACATAACCTTAAAGTTAGAAATGCAAATAATTGTTTCAAAGTTTAAAATCAGGTGTTAATGGAAATGTTATAGCAAACAGCTGGTTACTGTTATTATTATAGTCAATACAAATATTTAACGGCGCTCACGTTTTTGTTAAATAGACTATTTAGTATATTTTTGTGTTGTTTTTATGTTCAATAGATGCTGTTTTTAAAAAAAAGTATACAAAAATGCTTGTATTTGAATGTAATGTTGTGTAAAAATTTCAAAGTAATCGGAGAAAAACTTTCAGAGATTTGAGATTTTGAACAACGAACATTTACATTTTTACTTACATAGTTTAAATTCTTAAGGTTTATTTATACAAATTTTCCGCTTGATTTAGTTATTCGTACATTGAATGATTTTTTTTTCAAATTTACTGAATATAGTAAAATCCTGAATTACAAAATCAGAATCAATAACTAAAACACAAATCATTATTAGTATTGCAACTGCCCTCTGATGATGAAGACCATGCCATCTAAAAGTGCACAAGGATAGTGTAACAAACATGTTTATTATCATGTCTTATTTGTTGCTTGCGTTTTTGAGGTACGAATGAGGTGGTTATCTATAATATTTATGAAAACCCGATGATTGAGTTATGTTACAGTGAGCCTTGTTTATTATTTTTTCGTTTTTGTTTTAGTTTTATGTTTGCTGTTATTTTTTTAATATATCCTAAAACGCCGTTGGTCGTGAAGAATAGTTAACTGATTGTAAAATCACTAAGTTGGTTGTTATGGTGATGAATGTAAATTGATGAGTGTAGGCCTAGCCTAAAATTGTGTTGCCGAGGTTTTGAGAATCAGCGGACTTCTGTTACAGAGATGGCAGTGTTTTTAGCTTGTAATTAAATAATAGCTCTTGGTTTGACGAGATTGCGTTTAAAAATTTGTGTTTGTTTAATTATGGTACTTACTGGTTAAATTTTCGAAAATATGAAAATATTACTCAGACGGATGTAATTGTCATTATAAAACATTTTATGACATTTTGAAACTATAAATTGAGTAAAATTAAATGTACCAGATGTAGTTGTATTTAAAAATTAAAAAGAATAATTATTGTAGGAACTGTTTTTAGAAATTTTCAGAATATATTTAACCATTTTGTGAAGACTTCTCTGTACTTAGTTCTTTGGAGTACATCACATGCCAGGCTAAAATTTAATCCATAAATCGGATCTAGTGGAGCCCCCAAAACTTGCAAATATATTACAATTCAGAATAACCATAGTAAAGGTAAGTAATTTTACATAGAGAAAATACGATAAAATAAAATAAGGCATGATGTAATCTATATTTTGAATAAAATTCTATGTTGATAATTTCAGCCGTTTACGACCCGGCTCCATATTGTCATAAAACGATAAAACTTCCTTTGTAAACAAAACTAATCCCCCGAAACTTACGTTCTCGACTCCCACGGGGCAAACAACTACTTTGGAACACATTTTATTAAGTTGATTTGTAACATATTGTAATGGCCGGGTGGTAGGAAGGGATAATTTCAATCCAAACATCGGTCGGCGTAAATGCGATGAGGGTGGCGGGGTGGGTACAATACGCATCGAGTGTGCACTTTGCGCGGACGTCGCGTTCCCACGGGTGCCGGTAGGGAGTCTGCGGGCAGAAACCACCCTTAGCACGCGTCCGACATCTGCTTTTCCATTGTTTGATAGTTTTAACTAATGACAAAGACCTGCTGCGTGCGACGATCGGGCTGACCAATTTACCACGAGATGTGCGAGATAGATGTGTCAGCTTCAAATACGGATCCTTGATTGGACACGTTCGGAGCTGTCAGATGCAGGTGATGGTTATCTTGTAATTGTTTGGGTCGAATCTCTCCAACAATAAAATAGACTTGTGTGTTTAAAAGGGAACTATTCCCATAAATAAAATAACAGAATACAAATGTTCTCTGTGCAGTGAATAAAATAATTATATTTTTATCTAAACACATTATAGTTTGCCAAGGAACCCTACTTTGACGCATGACAGCCAATACATTTGAAGGGTTTTTAATATTAACTAATAATAGTTCATAAATGATTCAATGATTATGTTAATCCATTATATGCCCATAAATATACAGAGTGTTTACACAGTTCCTTTAACCCCGTTTATTATTTTTGTAATTGAAAATAAGTTAACAAAACTTTGCATATATCTTGTGTTGCGTAACAGGACAAATGTTTAAACTAATCTGAATCTCTATGATTTTTGGGGGCTTGAGGGGGGGTAGAAGGTAAACAATTTCAAATGTAAAGGAAGATCATGTAATAAACCGTTGAGAAGCTTATTAAAAGAGAAATACAATGGCACAAACTAGAACTTAGTATCTTGCTTCGTTTCAAAGTAATGGACAATTAAAGTTCTGGAAAATGATATTGTTATCATAACATCAAAGCAGGTTATTAATTTGTTAATATTATTAATAAGTAGGTTGTATGTTATTTTCCAGAACTTTGATTGTCCATTATTTTGAATCGAAGCAAGATATTCAGCTTTTAATAAGTTTTCAATGGTGTATCACATAACCTACCTTTATATTTGAAATTTTTATCCCCCCTTACCCCCCTAAGAAAAAACCCCAAAATCATAGAGGGTCAGTTATGTCCAAAAATGTGTCCTGTTATGCCACACAAGATATATACAAAACTTTGTTAACTTATTTTCAGTAACAAAAATAATAAGGTGGTTAAAGGGACTTAATGAACATTCTGTATACTTTATATACTAAAGTAAAACAATATTGAACACCAAATGCTATTCTTAGAAGTTAAACCATTTTCGCAATTTCTTTCTTTATAAAATATTAGCAACTTTCTTCCGACTTATAAGAGTTTGATATTATTGAGAACTTACATGATTTGCCACTGGCTCTAAAAAATTAGACCCTAAGTGTTTATCTAATAATAAAATGATAACGTGGCTAATTTCCCTGATTTACATAAGATAACATAACCTACAAAATAATTCTACAGTACATGGTGTAGTGCTTATACGCTCTTACACACCTTTCGTCCAATACGACTCGGTCTACTAAATGTAGGAATAAAATAGTAAATTGTATTTGCCTGTAGAAATCGCCCTTACGAAAAAATGGGATCGATTTAGGAACTTATATCATATCCCTTTCACCTTCCTTCCTACATCGGATAATGTGCTGAGTAGTCGGGCAATGGTTACTATTAGTTGATTTGTCGTCTTTTTTTCAACTGACTGCAAGATATTGAAAGTGTTTTTCATTTTGTTTTGAGAGCAGTTTACAGTTAATTTGATTGAAATTGGAGTACTGCAAAATTAACCTGTGAATTTGGGACAACAGCCATCCATTATGTTCGAATGGATAATGGATAATGGAATGGAGCCATGCTTGTAACGACCTCCTTGATTTTTAAAAAGTCAGGAGGATGTGAATCTTCCTAAGTTGAGACAAAATTGTCAACATTAGGACAAAACGAATATCGGGTTGGCGTACTTGTATACTATATTTTGGTATCACGTTTAAACATGTTACAACTGATAATTTGAAAAAATACAAATATAATTTACCTATTCAATACAAAAATAAGTAAATATAAGGAACAAAAGAGACAATCACTTAGGTCAAAACCTGGATGGGATGTAAAAAAAAAATCAAAATATAAAAACAAAAAATGTTATAAAGATTTCAAAAAATGTATCCGCCATCTTGGATCCGCCATTTTTAATGTAACTTTGTTTTTTTTTTTTGTAACCAACGATGAAATTTTCACATCCATATCTTTAACCGTTTAAAAACGATATTTGGGAGTATTTAAACATTTTTAGTTATAGCCATTTTCATTTTTTTATAATTGATTTCGAGTGGTTTAACCAAATATCGTTGTGTGGCATATCATTTAAAAGCTTATTTAATTCTGAATCCAAAAAGAATAATAATTAATATTAAAACAAAAATAGTATAGCAAAATGGGGTAAAATCGGAAAAAACGATTTCGTTGTTTTTTGGCCGCAATTTTTAAACGGTTAAAGATATTGATGTGAAAATTTCACTGTTGGTTTTTCCTTGAAATACTACAACGAAATGATGTATCACATGACCACCTTCCTATTTAAAAAAACAAAGTTACATTCAAAATGGCGGATCCAAGATGGCGGATACATTTTTTTAAATCTTAATAAAATAGTATTTTTACTAAGAGTAGGCACCTCAATCACATCTACCTTAAAATTTTCCTTATATACGAAATATTAAACCGTCCGAAGACTTAATTGTCACCCTGTATATACAAAAAAAAAATAAACAAGGTTTAGTTTCAATTATTTACTAAGTGAATAAATAAGTATTAACAGTAATAGTATATAATATACACTTACATGGACACAATCATGCACAAAATACACACACAGATACATATAAAACGCTTAAACATAAAAACAATCTACACATGGGTATACATATACAGTGTGTATAAAAGATATGCAAGTTGCAAAACCAATTTAAGCAACATCAATACTAGAAACAATATCACTAATAAAAGAGAATACATTTTCATTTTCATAAAAAAATTCCCGAAGAAGTTTACAAAGTTTTTCTTACTGCGGACGCTTTTTATTTCAACAGAGAGTTCATTCAATAAGTTAGGTTTTTAATAAGAGGAATTTTGTGGAATAGTGCTAATTTTGCTACATTAAATTACTTCTCTTCAGATAAGCTTAACATTTTAATGTGGCAATCAACTTTTCTTTTGCACTGACTGGTTTTCAAACCGTGTTGTTACGCCTTTCCATGAAATTATTTTTTATCACTTCCTGACCATTCTCATCAATTCCAGAAAACATGGTATATTGTCTCTATACAGATTCTGAAATCTGAATTCAATTGCTTCAAAAATATCGAATGGGAAAGTTTCTTTCTTTCAACCACAGGTTGAAGACAGAAAATTAATTTTTTGCCAAAAGGTCTATTTTTTAAGCTTTCAGAGGATCAAAACTGTTGTTACGTTTTGATTTGTCAAAACGTGTTGCCATTACAAAGGTGTGTAAAGATCGAAAATCTCAATCTAAATTTCAAGACAGTGTGGAAACAATCCCCTTCCTTAATTGCTTATGGTATTGTGTAGCAGCCTCCATCAGGCTTCCAGAAACAAGCAGGTTGGTCAAATAATTGCCAGAAGTTTTGCAGTGTTGGGAAAAAATTATACATGTCTCACAATTCCCTTGGTAGTTAAAAGCGGTTAGTGTTATAAGACCTTAGTAGACAGTCATAATATAGTCCTACTACTGCTGTTTTTGTAGATCTCTTCATTACCAAAAGTCTACCATATATTGTTTCGAGTTTTATTTTTTAAATGTACTTAATATTAATAAAGAATTTATTTCCAGTGTACATAATTTACATAATAATAGCACTAACATAATACACTACCATTCAGACACGAAAAAACTAAAATAAGTATCGTTAACAACATATTTGTGTATAGGTTCTTATACACTACACACATGAATATTTACAAACCAATTAGGCTATGCCCACTGCTACATTTTCTTCCATACTTTATTGTGCAAATTGCAATAACTTCAGAAAATGAATGAATCCTGTTATTCAAGCCAGTGTTGGGTTCACCAGCATGAATTAAAAACAAAAAATTACATGAAGAGCAGGTCTACGCTACAACCATTAAACATATAAAGATAAAAACATAGAGTGATCTCAGAACAGGCTTGTATCTACTTTCAACTAAATACAAACAGATGGGAGAAAACTATGGCATTGCAATTAAACAGGCGCACAAAAATGGTATTCAATTTTTAAGAAACTGGATATTTAAGTTCTAAGAAAGATTTAAATCCATCAATTGCTTTTATATTTTTTGTGAACGTATTAACGAATTTTGGTGCCTAATGCAGGAAGTATTTCTGAAACGTGGTTAATTTGACTTTCGATACGATAAAATACCGGTCTCTATGAGTATTCTGTATTTTCGTCTGCGGCATAGCTTTCATTTATTATAGCCGCATTTAGGATATACCAGTCTTAAAAGTCCCACCCCCCCTCTTTAACTTTTGTGTTTGTTAAAACAAACAAATATCCTTTGGGGAACGACACTAACTTAACCCAAAGTATCTTTTGACGCAATCGGAAATTTTGAGTGTCCCCTAAAAATGGGGGATTTTGGGGGCAACTGAACATTTTTAAATGGGAAGTATGGTCATGTGATACCTCATTTTAAAGGTCTATTTAAGACTAGGAAAATGACATAAAGGAAATAAAATTCGGACCAGCCAAAACAAAATGGCGGCCCTAAACGTGTTGAAATAAATCGACATAAAATTGTCAGGAACAGGAAGAGTTTTTAGAAAAAATAACAAAAGACAAAAAATGTTTATTTCAAAGTGCTTGACCTGAAATATTGTTTCCAAATCGGTTTCGTAAATTTTAAGTCGACTCCTACATCTTAAAACTTACGAAATCTATTTGAAAGCAATTTTGTAGGTCAATCATTTTGAAATAAACATTTTTTGTCTTTTGAAATTTTAACATAAATCTAACTATTTGTTTTAAAGCCACTTAAAGGTACATTTCCTGCTCAACATGCAGTGAAAGTATTAAGTGAATTTAAAAAAACTTGAAAGTGTGCCATTAATACAAAACAATTAGCAAAAGTATTACAGCACGTAAAACAGAACTTGGGCATAACATAAGTTTAAGATTTGCAGGTTCGGGCACCGACTCACAATTCATTGTTATGCATGTCACAAAGTACACTCAGAGATTCTTGTATCCGCTGACCTCATGACCTCTTAGCATAAATAGCACTGTAGTACATGGAAGTGAATTGAGATGTCACTGAAGCTTTGAGTCGCGGATTTGGCACTAACTCGTGTACCAGTATAACTCATGGTTATGCATCGCACGAAGACTATTTGAAATTACAATGGCTTCATGTCTAGCTCTGGCCGATGATCTATCCATGATCGTGAGGAAAGCAGGTGCTTCTGCTGATAATTTGGCGGATGTGTTCCATTGTTTGTGGCTGTCGATTTCTTTTCACGAATTGAATTAAGATATTGCTATTATAAGTTATGATTTCATATGTAATATAATTTTCTTTTAGTGAACTTATTGTATTTACTTCCATTTTATTTGTAAACATCTTAACAATTATAAATGAAACACGTTAAATTTCAAATTTTGAACCGTTTACTCAATAATTGAACAGTTAAGGATTTACATCGGTTGAAAAGTTCGAAAAGGTGGCACATGTCAACAATGTTGGAGACTCATATCATGTGACTAACCTCAAATTAAAATCGTTTAAAATTCCTATTCAACGATTTAATGGGATAGAATGAGTTAAACTGTTGGTGATATAAGTGGACAGGTTTCATGTGAGCTGTTGAGTTTGGATGCGCAGTGGGTCTAGGCGTTAATAAGGTGGTGGGAGAAGCGGCCGCCTCCTTCTTTTTCGAGTTACTTTTCTATTTAAAGAACTAAATACAAGCTCTGATTAAGCTTCTTCACACTGGGGAA